>JBBMOE010000036.1:3419411-3461282 GCA_037975065.1 Chaetodon trifasciatus | reverse complement strand
ATGCAAACCGATTCATTTCGCTCTGCCCAGCTGTTTTCCTCAGATAAACCTATCGATTAGACATCAGTTAGATTCCTAGCCAGGGCTTTATTGAGTAAGTTGGTGAACCTTAAAGTGAATTACAGGAACTGCTCTGCCCCTCCGGTGAACTATTTAGTTGAATCTAATTTACTTTGATAAAGACCATCTATTTTATTTACTCTGATCGCCATTTTCATCGGGGGGTTATTGTGAGGCTGTGAGGGCAGAGTTTGTGCAGGATTTTTGGAAAGAAAGGGAGATTGTGATCACGGATTTAGCTTCTTTTGTAGATTTAAACTGACGACAGTAATCTGTGCATTTTTTATATACAGAAAATACAAATTATTGTTATTATTATTAGTAGTAGTAGTTGTAGTAGTAGTAGTAGTATAGTTTTTGTTATTTTCCCTAAAAGTAGTAAATAAATCTCCAATCTCCATTCATATTTCCTCAATCAGTTCTCTTTAATCAATCAATGAAATTAGCCTTCACGGATTTTAATGTACATTTGTCTTTTTTTTCCTGCAGGAATCACAAAAAATCAACTATTTCGTCCAGAGCTGCACAACTGCTGCAAGATGCACCTGCATCAAGGTTAAACGGGAACATCAGACTACTTCCTGCTCTGTTTTCAGATGTAAAAACATTGTAGTTTAGGTCTTTTAAAGAACCACTTGTGGTATTTTTTGGAGAAGAAAGTCTCTTAAAATAGATATATTGTCTCCCACAATAATTAAAATTTTATTTTTCATCTGCATGCTTGGATATAGGATTTAATTTAATTTAGCCCAATGCAGCCACTGACGGCAGTGTGACACATTATGCTCATGCTTTTATTTTTAATATTTATTTTTTTCATTTAGAAACATCTTATTCGCTCTCAAGACAACACCATTTTTGCGCAGACTGCTTAGAAAAATTGAACTAACTGATTAAAAATCATATGGACATGATACTGTGATAAATCTCCTCAGCACAAATAAAAACAAAAACTGTGTGGACAGCCTGTTTATCCTCCTCTCCATCCCTGATCCCGCAGTCTGAAGCCGGGCCGCTGTGAGAGCCTGTTGTACACATGCGTCGTATTTAAGTGTAATTGGCCGTATCATTGGCTTTTGTCTTGTTTACAAAGCGGGCAACAGGAGCGGTAATTTAATTTCCTCCGCCGCATTGAAGAGCCACCAGCCGCCTGTCAGGCCGAGCTCAGCCTCCCCAACCCCGGGCAGCGGGCAGGAGTCTGGCCCCGGGGCGATTCTGGAGAGGGAGGAGGAGGAGGGTGGAGGAGGGTGACATCTGCCTCAAAATAAAAGCGTGCATGAATGATATCCTGGGATGTAATGGAGGGCAAATCCACCTCCTGTCTCTGGCTTAGCTGACATAAATGTAGAATTTAATAGCAATAAATATCATTAATGAAGAGACAGGTTTGTCCCTCACCAGCATCCTCCTCTGTCCATGCGTTTCCTCAATACTTTCATTAATTCAGATTATATGTCTGTTTGTATTTTTACATGTTTAAATTGTGACCAACATTACAATTCTATATTTATTTAAATATATTATTTGCATTGCTTTATTTGCTGCCTTTGTTTACTTTGTTTTTGTATTTTCCTTATGGAACATTTTAATTGGTTGCAGCANGTGTGTGTGTGTGTGTGTGTGTGTGTGTGTGTGTGTGTGTGTGTGTGTGTGTGTGTGTGTTTACTAGACCAGAGCAAGGGGAGAGAGAGATGCACATTAGGCCTGAGGGTGCATCATTATTAGAGAGCCTGGCTTCCCTCCCTCTCTCTCCAGCTCTCCCTCTCTCTCTCTCTCTCTACCAGGCTCCATCTCATCCAATCACAGGGGCGGTCGAAGACTAACTGAGAGCCGGGCGTCTTACGGCGGCTTCAGTGCGGGGCAGTGCAGTTCCTGCTCTCTAATTACGCCATGATACAATGCAATATTCCTCTGCAAATATTCCCACATAAATTCATTTCACAGCCCATTAAAGATACAGCGGGTGAGATCATTTACATCACCGCGTCCCAGTACAATACAGCACGATGCTGGCTTTTACAGCGCCGCCAAATGTGCCAAGTCCCCCCGGTTGAACGGCAACCTGGTAGGCATTAACTCAACATAATGTCTCACAAATTAAAGTATTGCTGGGGCTACCACCGTGGCGTCAGATAAATGTGCTCTATTAGGAGGCCCCAAGCTGTGCGCAAAACAATTGATTGCTTGTTTGTGTTTTCATATGGCGTCCGCGAACATGCAGAGTGATGGATGAGAGCCCACCATCTCAAGTTGCTGTTAGTCGATTGCTGTTGGTGTTTTTCTTCCTTTCCTCTAATAGGAGAGTTGGTCAGTCCTCACACACACACACACTTTATATTTTCTTTATTGAGGCAGTAGGAAGGCTGAGACGGTGCAGAGGGGGCTGATGGGGGTTGAATCCGGGCCAATAAGGGCAGATGTGATTGCAGTGCCAGCGAGGTGTTAACTGCAGTAATGTTCACACGCAGGACTTCGTGCTCACCTTCTAATCGCTGCTTGTGTCAAATTTTATTTCTACTCTGCTGTTTGCTCATATCTATTTCTGGATGCAACCTGTTTCTGATCCCAGCACGAGCTGACAGTGTCAAAGAGACACCCCCCAGCAGAGTCAACAACAACGTGAGGTGTCACGTCTGGTTTTGTCTCAAGCACATTTCAGTCAGAGTGACTAAGCTGAGTCTCCCTGAATACTAATTACTGTAAGTAAAGCTCTCTGGCTGTCTTTATGTCTCATTGTCCAACTGGCTCAGTGGAGCTGCTGAAACCAAAACTAGAAAAATCAGATTGTTAGATTTCACAGGAACTTATGTTTTAGTTTACTGAAACTTGGGATGTTCATGAAGGAGGCCAGGGTTCATGTCCTGAAACCAGAAGTGAAGGTTGAATTCTTTTAAGTTACGTAACGTCATGTAAATAAATAATGCAACTAAGATCTCAACCAAAGAGAGAGCACGTCACAATTTGAAGTTTATCATTGATGCTGGTGCTGGAAAACAACATATAAAAAGGTTAAAGGTTGGACACATTTAGGTCCAGGTTAGGCAGAGATTGTGGTCATGGTTATAAGAAATCACTGTTGACAGTTAGTAGGAGATGAAGGCAGCCATCTTTGATGCCCAAATAAGATGCTTTGTGAGGCCAAACATCCACCCTGACCCCCTCCTTAAGAGATTTTGCTGGTCTACAACAACAGTTCCCTCTCCTGCTTCTCCATCTGAGCGAAAACAGCAATTATTTGCATGAACTCAGGTGGTCACTTCAGGAAGACATAAATATATGTTGTTTTAAGTCTTTCAAAATCGACAAATTCTGCTGCTTCTCTCCTCAAGACAGTCTGTTAAAAGATTATGTCAGATCAACTTGTAGTTACAGCCTCTCCTTTTCCGAGCTGAGGTCATGAGAAGGATCAGCGTTGTGACTTTCAGTCTGTGATCTTGTAATGAATACCTGCTTGAAACTGTAATCATCCACTTAAACCATTTGGATTCACCAGCTCCAGCATGCAATCTGATTACGCCCATCTTCCACTGGACTGCAATGTCTTCAAACTAGTTTAGTTTGAAGGTAATTTAGCAAGTAAATGTAGTAATTTGACCATTCCTATTGTTATCAACTACAGCAATGATTTCAAACTGAGAGCTTTGTTCAGAAAGACTTGCTCAGTCTTTCCTTTAGTCTGTCTGCTGGGTCAGCGTTAGTCTCCAGAGTACTTATTTTCTCTAATTGCATTACGCTAAGCATCACTTTTTACACTTCATAACCCTGAAACAAGGACGTTGTTGAATTGACATCAAATCTGTTGTACAAGTGGCCGTTAACATGCATTTAACCCATATTAATTATCTTGAAAATAATAAAGAAATTAATAAACCCAAGATGTCTTGTTAAGAGATTTCTCTTCATCCTCATGCCTGCAGATCTGCATCAAGCTACGAAGCCAAAGGGATCTGTTATCATATCCTTTGTATGAGAAAAGGCTGCATTTAGCAAAGGCTGCACACAGCATTAAAACACCATCTTCCATCAGTGTCTCTTGGCTGATCACCGTCATCGCTGTCATCAGAGGGCTGCTGCTGCTGCTGCTGCGAGTCCAGGTGAGAGCCGGGACTCTGTGAGGAAACCACTGCATTAATTGATGTTTAGCTCGATCCTCTCATAGGTCCTGATTGCAGGTGCAGCGGCAGAAATGATGAGAATGCCCTCCCATTGCTCTCCGACATTACTCACTTCCACCACCACCGACAGAAACCCTCCGCCCACCCCTCACACATCTCTGCCCAGTGGTAAATACACATATGAGTAAACTGTGACCTCCAGTGTGTGATCATCATTAGGCACGCAACCACAAATATGAACAAAAATCAATCATAGTTTGAAAAAAGTGTTTTCAGATGTTTTTTTTTTACAGCCGCTTTTCTCAAATAAATCTGCCTCTTACTAACTCTCAGAAAGATTAAAAGAAAGAATTTACACCGTGATGGTTCATCAGCCTATAATCATGAGTACATCCAGTTTTGCAACACCCCCAGTCCAAACACAGCTCATAAACGACTGCACAGGAAAACAACGTACAACCTCTTGATCAGAGAAAAGGACGTTGGGAAAATAGAAATAAAGGGGAGAAAATGATGTGGAACCGGCTGGAGGTTTTCATGCACTAGATGCTGAGTCTCTCGTTGTAAACTGAGTGTTTTATCTTGGGGAAGCGAGCAGCCAAGAGGAGGCCTGGCTGCAACGCCAGCCAAGGCGGCTAATTACATTTTCCATCTCGACAAGAATGGAGGATTCCTTCCTATGTTATTAATCATAATGAGGGGAATATAATAAGCTACCATACATCATGCTGTTGACAGTCATAGTTTGCCATTTGCAAGCCCAAGCATTCTTCTTCTTTTAATGGCCATAAACTGAATTAATGTACAGTGAGTTCGATGCCCATAATCAATTGTGGATGAGATTTAAGGCCTTTTAGCTTCACCCTCCAAGATTTTGGATGGACATCAAGAACATTACTGTCCAGGAAATCATTATAGGTGTTTATACTGTATGTTGTGCATAAGCACTGTGTATAGGCCTGCATAAAACCCAGATCATTTCTTATCAACAAAATAATCATATTAAATAGAGTGTTAGATTTTCACACTCAGTGTTTTTTCATTTCCCCACAACAAACTGTACTTTTACACATTATGATGTAATGTGAAAGAAGCTGCTTGGACACACAGAATTATCTAACCTGTCTGTTCACTAAACAATCAGATTTATAGGTTGTCTGTGCAAAAAGGTTATTATGACCCATATTTATGTTTATTGTCAGGTGTCAACCTCTAGTGGATGTACTAATTATGACGGGGGCAAAGCAGGAAGTCAGGTGATGTATTATAAAGAGATAGAAAGTCCACAAATGAACGAGGTGGGGTACACGGAGAGGTCAGGCAAACACAGGACTTTCATCACTGATCGTATCCCAGGTGAAACCGATAGTCAATGCTGACTTGCTTTAACGTACACAAATTCCACCATCTACGTAACAGTAGCATATTTTATTAACCTAAACCATCTTCTGCAATCCAACACTGACCAGGTGATACAGAAGGTCTAGTAAAGCTCCAGTGAGCTTTGTAGCCTCTTTTAGCTTGTAGTTTTGTTTTAAAGCACATTCACCGTCTGGTTCAGTCTCCAGGCTCTCATTAACCCTGTTTGAAGAAGCAGCAGGCGGCTGTTTCCAGGAAGTAAAAAGTTCTGATAAATCCACCCCCAGAGTTGGTGGGAACCAAACCAGAGCTAAAATGAGATTGAATATTTGGCCAAATGTTTCTCAAAATGTCTGACTTTTCCTTTAACCGCTGCGTATATGCTTTGAAAAACATGGTGGGCAATGCAGTCCAGTTAAGAATGGACAACTAAACCACATGTGCTGTGGAAAGATTGTGGTTAAATACTGAAAAAGTCAAGTTGCATGGTGTCCACCTCCCTTTTCCCTGCACTGCGTAACTACCTCCTGGACTGGCTTTGAATGCAAAGCAGTTTCATATGAGCTTATTTTGTAGGAGATTTCTGTGTGCATGCATGTACGGGTGTTCACTTGTGTCTGCAGAAGTGTTTTTGTCTTAGATCAGATGTTGGAGGCGACAGTAAACTGCGAACAGCAAGCCATATTTCTTCTTCTGTTGTCAACCCTGACATTTCTGAATCAACTAGGGGGAGCCGATTCTATCACTGTGTTTAATAACGGCAGGAAAAATGAAAAGATCCTGAAGGTAGCTATACCTCCTGAACGGTTATCTGGAGAGAGAAACAGCACTGCAATGTAATTTATCATGACTGAGCTACCAGCCCCCAGGCTTCTCCTTCAAAGTAAAAAAAATCTCAAAATCTAACAAATAGGAAATAAAGGCATTTCTCCTGTTAATCCTCCTCACCTTAAGGGTGAAAGACACAGGTTAAAGACTTCACAGCCGTATACGAGTGAGATAAGGTCCAAGTCAGTCTGGTCAGTATTTCGATAACTTCATCAATCCTGGGAAATGCAATCAGATACAGTCCAACTCTAAGCTGCCGCTGCCCTCTGGGAGGTTGAGAGAGACATTCATTTTGGCGAGGAGGGCACACAATCTCCCTTTTGTAATTAAGAGTACCCAAATAAACTGTGTGTGTTACCCCTGAAGTGGAACAGTTAGAAACAAATAAAAGGCTAATGAAGAAATGATTGCTCTTTTACAGGAAGAGGGAAGAGAAGGAATCTTAAGGCAGTGAGCTGCTTGTATGCAGCTCCCCAAACTGGCTTTGCACACAGTAGAAATCAGCTGAAAACAGACGGGGTTTAGGAGCCTGTTGAAGCTATTGAGCAAAAAAGTTGGCTTCTACGTAAATGATGTCATCAGGGTTATCTCAGCTTGATCTTGCTGGCTTTTTAACCAAAGTTATGCCTTACAAATTGGGCGTGTGGAGACTGATTTACAGGCAGCAGAGTCTGACAAAGTCACCAGGGACAGAATATCAAAGGAAGGGATACCTCAGCCTCTGCTAGATTGATTTTGACCAGTCTTCTGAAATCAGTCTCTCCCACATCCCACAAATTTATGGAAACACAACACTGAATGTCTGGAGAACTTTGCAGTCTAGACAACTGGAGCTACACAGTTATGGAAAGATGGTCTTCAGGGTAAAAGACAGCACTTATGATTGGTAGTAGACAGAACACAAACTCCTCTGAAGAGGTTTTGGTGTGTTAAAACAATGTGTTGAAAGCTGCAAAAAGCTTTGACCTTTCTGTTCCCAAAGGTCAAAAATAAACTTATAGTTTAACACAAGTTGCTTTAAGAGAGTCAATATTCAATTTAAGTGATTGTCACCCAAATTTAGTAGATAGAATTGACTTTGGGGAGCTCACATAAGACAAAAACAAATACCTGAGGACATACAAATACTTTAAAACAAGTAGTAAAAACAACCAGCAGCATGTATCTGACAGGAAAAGTAACCTCACAGATTAAAAATTTTACACAGAAAATATATCATCATCTTATAAAATCTAATACATTCTCATATATTTAAGGGGTTCAATCAGCTCTACTTCAGCTGACATATAAAACACAACTGCAATAATAATCCAATAGTGCACTTTAAATAAAACCACCTCTTTGTTTACACGTGTGTTTACACGTTTGTCAGATGTCACAGTAAAGAGCAGAACAATACATTAAACATATAATAGTTTATTTAAGTGATTTTTCCATATCATCACACTGATATCAGAGAAATATTCAGATTCTCCAACACCTTTAATATGCTTTTGTTGCTTGAAGACATTTTTCTGATAACACGTGTGCACTTTGACGTCAGTAAAGTTTTTAATTCAGCATTTGAATGTATTTTCTCTGAAACTGAGCAATTGTTCATGTTGTTGCTCTCATTGTCTGCGTCCTCTGACGGGCTGGAGCTGTGAATCACATGAACACCTTAAACATCCGAGAGCTTCTCGTAATTAAAATGTTTCTCAGCGTCTCTGTTACTCTGTATTTCTCAGAGTGTGGCCAGTGTTTACTCCTCTTGTCAGATAACTGACTGCACATCAAGATGCTTGGCCATTTGCGATGAAAGGTTTTGACTGCAGAGATGAAAGTTTGTGAATTCCAAAGTACAACTGCGTCTCCGGTTACAAAGCGAGGTCAATCCACTTGCGGTGACTGGATCTTAGCGGCGAGGGCGCCATAGGTGGATGAAAACACGCAGCCACAGCAGACACCTCAGCTATTTCAAGTTTTCAGCTGTCTCACCACGTCTCGCCATTTAACGATCAATTTTTTTTTTGGAGGCCCAGAGAAGAAGATGAAATTTGTTTATGTGTCATCAAAAACTTGATCATCCGTGGAAAGTGCTCCACATACCGACACACAGAGCTGTTGCAGAGGCTTGTTGGGGCTTTTTTGGTGTATCAGCACTCATCTGAAATGTGATCTTTCACATCTGTCTTTCCACCGCGGCCAAATTCCTGGCTACTGTAACTAAGGGGATTGTTTTGTTCCACGGCAGTGCAACTTCTCCCCTCCTTCGACTGTCCACCCATAAAAGTGTCAAGATTGAAATATCTGGATTAAGAATGAGTGAAGCGGCTGCAGTTTTCCAGCAGCTCGTGTGAAACGTCTCTGTCGTCGGCAGCGCGGCCTTCAGCAGGAGGAAAATGCATTAGTCCCAACTGATCGTGGTCCTCCGGAAACCAGATATGGTGCTTTTATTAAGAAGGACACAAGTTAATTTATGTCAGAGCTTAAAATGAGCCTGTTGCTGTTTCTTATGTTGATGATGAAGCAGGTGTTGTGGAGGTTTAACCTCAGAACAACAACTGGCTCTGTCTCACGGTTGCGTCTGAATCCAAATGTTTTCTTTTCCAAAGATTATTAGCGGTTTGTAAAGTTAGTATCAGTCAGAGTAATGATGTTTTATTGGAACGGCCCCTGAGGATCTTTAGTAAAACAAATACAAGGGCATGCAGGCACAAGTCTTCACAAGGGTTACTTAAGAGGTTCAGAGAAGGAAGCCGTACACAAACGTCACACAGCGGCAGAGTCGGAGAAGGAGCGTGACACTCTTGAACTTTGCATGGCGTGTCCGTGCACGCAGAGGGCCTCCTCTAATATCGACGCATTCCCATCTGCCATTGTCTTGCCAAAGCAGAAGGCTGAAGATCACAGCTTGGAAAAAAAAAAAAAAAAAAACAGCAGCCTAACATCCCCCCCCCCCCCCCACAACCAGTGAGCTCCACACTGACTCATGGAATGAGCACTTGAACTGAGGCTGAAAAGAGGCATCTGGATAGCATCTCTTTGCCTGGATCCTCTGAACTGCAGAGCCTCTTGAAACATTTTGTCGCCATGTTGTCCGGGCTGTGCCATTTTCATTCCAGTGCAGCCGCTCTGCTCTTCCACCTGTCATCTGCACTCTGAGCTCCCTGCAGTCGACCTGCTGACAGCAGAACGTGAGGGGAGTCACAACAGCAGCGCCGGGGGAGAGGGCCATTGATGTAGCCTACATGCTGTATTTAACTGTCATTAAGCTGCTCCGCTGATGGAGAGTTCATTATCCTTGTACGATTAAAACTAACCTTTGAGGGAACTTAAATTACAAGATCAGAATTTTATCAACCAGAATATCAATGATGGTTAAAGGGATAGTTTAGGTTTTTTAAAGTGGGGTTGTAGGATGTATCATAGTCAGTGCAGCAGATTGCAGTCAGCATGCAGCAGGAGTGCTAATGCAGGGAGCTGAGCAATGTGCTGCTGTAGACGGGAGCAGCAGCAAACTAGTTTTAGTCTCCTAAAAAAAGCTGTTTACGTGCACACTATATTTAGAATATTCCCAACAGTTAACCTTGCCGTCTGATGGGAAACTGAAGTTGTCACATTGTTCTCTCCAAAGCCACCAGACTGCCTATCAGAACACAGGACTTGCTGGTCTGCTGTCACAGGCAGCGGGAGACCAACAGCTAATATGTTCTGCAAGGTAAAATGACTGTTTTGTCAGAGGAGTCTGGTGGCATCGAAGAGAGCATAGTTGGACACAACAGCCGAATTTCCCACTTTTTGGCAGGTAGAATGTGTTTTGCTGCTGCCTCTGTCCACGACAGTACCTGCCTCAGCTGCTGTGCTGGGACTCGACTGTAGGTAGTGCACTGACTGTGGATTAGTACCTCATACAGCCCCACTGTAGATTGTGGCATTATGGCACAGAGTTCTGCCTATACAAGAGGAAAAACAGTAAGTTGACTTGGATAGAGGAGTTCATAATAATTTAATCTGAGAATTATTTTCAGTTGGTTTCTAAATAAGATGAAAAGATTCCAGGATGTTTTTTTTTTTTTTTTTTTTTACATATACCAGGTTTTCCAGGCCAGGTCTTGTGGGCACTATGAGCACTCATGCACTGCAGGAGACAGTTTCTATTTCACTCTTAAATTTCAATTTGTTTCTTGCTGTTTCCTCAAGTGCCCATACTTGATGCTATAATTACATTTGGGCAATAGGGTCTACAGTATTTCAATTAGTAAGAATGGGGGACGTTTCACTGTTGCAGCCCCACTTTGTGATTCAGACTGACATGAATGCAGGGATGTCATGTGATCATATGATAAGGCCAACCAAGCAGGACACCCACCTGGGTGTAATTTTACAGAAAAATATTGCCTAGTTAAAGTACTACAGCAGCGAAATTTACCTTGGTGCAAAACTTTAGTAATGAAGAAACTGCATTACATGGCAGTCTTATTCCAAATGTTCCATGTAGGAATAATTAGAAATAGAATAAGCAAAAATTTAATGTCTGTCTCTCTGCAGGTGACAGTAAATTGTCTTTGCCATGGTTCCTCAGTGAAAACACAACATATAAAAGAAGAACAATTAGATTCAAAACAACTACATAAAACAACTCTTTCAGCTCTCTCACGATCATCACGCAGCATGTAAACCCACAGGGGTCAAACATAAATTTTAGAATCTCATAAGAGTATATTTGACACGTCGTGTACGGGACAAGATTTGCAGCCGTTAACGTTCGTCTCGATCAGCAGGGAAATAAGTTTGACCCGTTGCAGTTTTGTTACTTTTATAGAGCCTCGATATAGATCTTTTGGTTTTCACAGGATGTCTCCTTCACAGCGTGTGAGAACACCCTCAGCCACCATCGCTGAAGTGGTGATATATGAGGTTCAAACCATTGATGTCGGCCCATAATAATCCCAGGACAAAGCTTGGAGTGTTTAGAGAAACATAAATACTACCACCATGGCTTTCCTTTCAATAAAGTGGGCCCAGATTCATTCATTCATCTGCCTATCTCTGATCTTCTGCTTGAGCTGCATTACCCTCACCCTGACAGATGCTGAGGGGAGATCAGGTTAATGGCCACTAACAGTGAAGAAGGTAATACTGATGAAACCTTTCATCTGTCGTGATAAGGCCGAGGACTGTTGCTCCAGCTTTCCTCGTCAAAGGCTTTAAATGAGTGAAATCATACACATTGTTTTCACAGCTTCACAAAAGGATTATGAAACAACAGCACAGACAGTGAAACGTCTTTGAACCTGTTCACGAGCGAAAAGCTAATGGTGATAAAACTTTGGTGTTGTTTGACCTTAAGACTGACTGGCTCACTGTCATTGGACTCTCTGCTCTGGGTTGCAGCTTGCTGTGTTTCTGCGTAACAATCAGTTCAAACCAGAGCCGTTCCACACAAAGTGATGTAAACACTTGAAGTTATTTTTAAAACACATTAATGCTGTAAAATAGACATTACATAGTCTAAAACTTTGGTTTGGTGAAGTGGTTTGGATTCATTTGGAAACCTTCAAATAACTTTTCTTATAAAATAACCATGCCCTGCAGTCTGCTGGCGACCGGCTCAGGGTGTACCCCGCCTCTCGCCCGTTGACAGCTGGGATAGGCTCCAGCCCCCCNCGTTGACAGCTGGGATGGGCTCCAGCCCCCCCCCCAACCCCGAAAGGGATAATCGGGGGTATAGAAGATGAATGAATGAATGAATAAAATAACCAGAAGTGTTTTTGTTTCAGGTTTGTGGAGTGGACTCGCTAATAATTCAGTTGAAATCAACTGAATAACTTCATTCATCCCCAGCGGGACGAGTAGATGCACACCTGGCAGCGCTCAGGCACACACATCTCAATAAAGCACAGAAAACAAAGTAATGCAATAAGAGGAACACCTAACAAATGCCTCTGAATTTACTCTTACTAAACATCTCAATGTGTGCAAAACTAGGTCTCCATTCTCCAGCTCCATGATGCCGCCATCACAAAAAACACCACAAAACTGCTCCTTTCCATAAAATATGCAGACACACAAACATCCATGACATACACATTGGAAATGAATAATTCTGATGATTGTTCTGGATGTGGTTTTTAAAATAAGGATAATGTGAGTGTCAGGAAGTTTTTAGACTCTAATAAGTTTAGAGTCAGTTTTTTAAATGTTTAGCAAACAGTATTGAACTGGTACTTAACGGGTAGTTAAAGTAAATTTACATAAGTCATCCCCCATATCTATCTCAGAATCTAGATAGGGGGTAAAGCAATACTGACAGAGGAAGTGCCCTTATGGAATGAGTGAGCCAAGCAGCCAGCATCCTCCACCTCTCACATCTCCAACCACTGCACATCTAAACACCGGGAGGGGATAGGGGCCAGAGGAAGGCATGTTGAATTGCACATTTGACTTGTGTTTTGCCCTAATCGTGCAGTCTACTTCATGAAAGATGGCGGTTAATGGGGTGTGGACGGTAGTTTCTCACTAAGTGCCATCATTCATACATTTCAAGCCTCAGTAGCTTCGCCTCAACTGTCAGAAATGAAATGCTTAATTGAAAAATGCTCCACAGTCTGGAGCAACCTGAGGATGGACGACGATGCGCAAAGTGCTTCAAGTATTTTCATTCCTGCGCAAGAAGGTCCACAAGCAGAGGGAAGCTCGTGATGTGGAGGTTGCTGGTTTGAATTCCTGCAGCTCCCCCAAAATCTAAAACCAAGCTGAGCAAAAGATCTATCATCCAAAAAACTGCTATTATTCTAATTTGTCCTCACAGAGCACAAAGCATTAAACTGACATCTTGAAATGGGTTAATTTTAATATTTCAGATGTTGAGAGACTTTAAATTCACTCTCCCATTTACAGCGTTTTTAAAAGAGTCAGGATGAAGCTGTCGGCTGAGAACCCATAAGTGTAAAATGTGAATAAATGTTTCCGTTGGACGGCTGAATGGTCGACAGTAAAAATGTCATCTCCCTGATGGTGTGAATTTGAAGCAGAGTGTTGCTAAAAGTAAGAATGCATAGTCAGCAAAGCATCCCTGAATAAATAAAGGCTAAATATAAGAAAGCAAACAGGATATTGTTCATCCATATTCTTCATATTGTATTTTCTATATCTTAGCTGTTGCTGTAAAAACATGTAGCCTCAATTACGAAGTTTGTCGTTTGTTTTAAGTTGAATGAATGAATGAATAATTTTGTCATTCCTCAGCACAAAGGGCAGTACAAAATGCATTAAAGTGACAAATAACAAAACAGTATTTCAAGTGCCTAAATCCATATAGAACCGCACTCTGCCGCAGTCATCGAGGAAGAAATAAAAGCGCTGAGACCAATTCAAAGTAGTCGGGAGACACCAGTCACAGTAAATTATATTTATAGAGAGAAACCAATAAGACCACCCGCATTCCTCAACATAGTTTTGCACTTGTAACTTATAATAGCTTTCCTTTTTAAAATACTATGAATATGCAAATGACACCTGGGACCTTACAGCCTGTTTTTAAGGAGAACCCTGAACTCACAACATCTTTAAGATTTCAGCCGGTCAGAATCAGCTGATCTGCTAACATCTGGTGGTAACAGCAAGTGCAGTTTTTCAGTCCAGCAAACACTTGTTGAGCAGTTTTCAGAGACTCAAAATGAGAGCAGCTGGTGAGTTTGGTCACAGCGCAGCCAAACAAGCAGACGTCGGCCAATCACTGGCCTTCTGTGTTAGTCTGATTCGTGCAGCAGGACGCAGTGAAGTTGGGGGTGTGTTAGCCTCTTACCTGCAGCTCTTTATCTCTTCATCTAACAGCTCAGTGCGGCTGCTGCTTCTTGTTCCATTACTCCCTTTGATATCTAAAACCGCTGCCAAAAATGACCGTTGTTTGACATGAATTTCAGAGCTCATGGCTCAATAGAGCACGCATGACGATGCAGTTCAGTTGTAAATATAAAAACTAGCCTGTTAAAAAGAAAGTGTTGTAATATTTAAGAAAAAACTACATGATTATCGCAAGAAAAACACATTTGCTATTTGTTTGAAAGGCAGCAACAGCGAGGCTTCCTCAGACCTGTATGATAAATGATTATCTTCAATACAACCAAATTCTCATAACAAGGTAAGTAAAAGCAGCCGTGTCGTCCCTCAGCGCTCTCATCGCTCAGCGCCCCACCTCCACTAATTGAAACAACAACCAACTAACTTTTCTGTCGGTGTCAGCAACATGAGTGCCAAACCAATTGCATCCAATCAGTTTAATTGGCGTTGGGCTGTGGTGGCGGACTCACGCTGACAGTGGCCTCTTGTTTAAAATGCACTCTGAATCTCTGCCCTTCCTCATTTTCTACTCCACCCTCCTCCTTGCTAAAGAGCTCCACCACTGAAGAAGAGCACTGCAAGAAATGTATGTCTCAAAGAATCCATTCTGACTTCTTCCTTATAAGATTATTGCTGTTTAAATGAGTGATATCAGACAATGTGTTGGGCAGTTCTGTGATGAAGAAATTTATCTTATTCTTAATATACACTTAAAAAACTTGATGATATCTTGAAATAAAGCACCAGTCAGGTTCATATCACATCAAAGCTGAATTTGCCTGATTTTCATGGCAGAATATTTCCCCCAGAAAACAAAGAAAGTCTCATTGAATGACTTTAAATTTAACTGCAAAAGCACCATGAAATAAGCACCATTTGAAAAATGTGTGCGTATCAAGGATAGAAACATCTTTCTGGGACAGATCTCTTGAACTTTAACAGATCAAAGTTAATCTTCAGGTATTTTCCGCCACATATTTGACACAAGCTCCTCATTTTTTGCAGTGTGTTCGATGCCGCACAGTTGCTGCCTAAGCAGGCAGATCCTCTAATGAACCAGCGGGTATCAGCAGATGTGGGTCTATAACTTAATTTCCCCCCTCAGCTATAGAGTAGATCCTATGGCGTGTAAGTGGCCTTGATGGATGAGCACTACAGCTCATGATACCCCCACCTTCAGCACCAGCCCCCAGCATCCAGCACCCTTCAGCCCGGTCTTCACTGTACCAGAATAACTACGATACTGCAAGTCTTCAATGTTTTCTTAATCACTGAAGTGTATCATTCATGATCTTTGCAAGGCCGTGATGTCAAAACACTCGGGTTTTCTTTTTTTCCTTCATGACATAAATCTTTGCAAATTTGTTGAAGTTTTTTAGCACGCAGTTGAAAGCTCCAGAAGCAGTGAGTCAGTGAACCTTGAGTTGGGATTGTTTTTACTGCTTTGGTTCAGTCTCACTGCTCTCCTTAACCCTGTTTCCACTAGCAGCAGCTGAATAAGCTCTGATAAAGCAGCAATACATTATCCGGGCAGCACCGATGAGCAGACAGACGTTAGCATCTAGCTGGTGAATATAGTGGAGTACTTAAACACAAACACAACTCCACATAAATGCTAAGCAAGCAAAACACAAGATTTTTACCTCTGGAAACCGGGCTTCAGGGTTCAAGAAACCAAAGGTGAGCGACCTCTGTGTGCACCCAAACAAGTAGACTTGATGTTTAAATCTTTACTCATATTCTATTCTTAGGTCTCTATACTATATTTAGGCTACAGGTAAACTACCCACTGAAGCAGCATATCTTCATTTCTGTAATTTCATTAGCTTTACGAAGCACCAGTCACCTGTACAATCGGTTGCAATTAGCTCAATCTTTACATAAAAGAAGAGAACAAGGCCCTTGTCTACGATGCAGACTCTAGTTGGCTATTGTTGGCCGTGGACATGACATAGAAGATCCTATTTGGTCACGTTAGGGATCAATCGAAAGGTGCAGCAGCCATTCTGAAACCAACGTATCGCCAGAAAATGTGGAAATGCTTTCCAACAGTGTTTGAGTGCAAACTTGAACGCAGCAGTTGTGTCAAGAGACGGGCAGACCACTTAAGACAGAGTTTTTTTTTATTAAAGCTGATGTCCACAGCTGAATGTGTGTGTCTCTGTGTTGTTCATAAAGAGATGTGATGCCTTTAGAATCCTTACACAGTTAAAGCCGTTCAGAATGATGGCCTATAGTGTGAACATAACCTGAGAGGTGGTCGAGAGACGAAGTAAACACACAATCCCACACACACAAATTCAAACCCACATACATACACACAACACACACAAATCCAAACACACACACACACTCACGTCTTCTCAACATATCCTCTGTCCCTCTCAAGGGCAGGGAGCTGTGGTTGCTGCTGGAGGGCCGAGGGGACCATGTGGCGAGGCGTCCATATGGGGTAACCTGAGTAAACGCAGGGTAAGGCCACCGTGCGTCGGTGCACTCTGTTGACTGTTTCAACAGACATGTTTTCCCAAAGCAAGAAAAAAGTACACTAAGAGGGGTGCCTTAAGTCACGGCTCAGCTCACTGAGTCATCTCGCTTCAGGAACCTGATCTCTCTCACTTAAAGACTGTGGCTTCCCTCGGCTGCGCTGCTTAAACCTGCTGTCCTGGTGTGAATTTAAACCTAAACTTTAAATGTTAAATTAAGAAAGACATTTTGCTTAAAGTGGGAGTTAAGTTGACTAATTTTTGCAAATGTCTCGCATTATTAAAAGCCATTTCTGTAGCTGTTACAAGCCCCTACAACATGTCTAAATGTAGTTTGGGCTGTCTCTCTTCTCTTATTTTTCCCTCCCTTCATTTCACCTGCGGATGCCGTCGCAATCAAAAATGCTAATTACCCAAGTGGCTTAATCAACATTAGAATAATTACGCCATTAGAATACAAGCAAGCTGTGATGAATATGGGATGGTAACCCCGTGTAAAACATGTGCCGTTTATTTGATTAACATCAGGATGCAAAGATGGCTCCCCAACCAACAAACAGGTGATTGATTGAAATGTAAAAAAAAAAAAAAAAAAAAAACTGGGAAGGCAAAGCAGAGGCTGGATTCTGCTCGTGTGGAGAAACAAAGAACATACAGGTTCCTACGTTCCCTCTAGCGTCAGCTTTCTCTGCTCCTCATGTCTCTTTTCTGCTCTCAAATTTACCTGGACAAGCTGGAGACGTCACTGCAGCCTCGAGTTTGTCTCTGAGCTCTGACTGTAGTCATCATTGTGAAGAACACAAATTACAGACACACACAGTTAGAGCATCCTTATAGCATCAGATCATCTAAATAGCGACAAGACACTTGAATTTGTTTTAAATTCATACTTTTATTTAAAAGTCTGAAGTGCTGTTTTCAGACTGCTGTCATCTCTAAAGTCACAGTCACTGTAGTTCGTTGTAGTCTAATAATAGATGTGTGTGTATAACAGTGATTCACAAAGTCTCTGATAAAATCATCAGTTCAGAGGTTTCAAAACTTTCACGATCTTTTCAGCAGCTTTATCTCCAGTTCAGAGGAGTGAGGTGATAAGATAAAGAGACGGGACTTGATTGTTTTTTGCAGGTAGAACCTCACAGAACCAAGTTAGAGAGTAAAATGGGAGAAGTGGCTGTTTCTATACGTGTTTTTCCCCACTCTTTAAATCAATTTCACAGAAGCAATTAATACAGAAACAGCAGAAATATAACAGTTATGTGGGTTTACTTTGCTCACCAGTTTAAATGACAAATCATCATCATCATTTTGGCACAGCGGACAGGTCTAAGTACTCAACCTGGTATCACGTCAAAGTGTATAGCACGCCTGCTGGTCCACGCTGGTCCACCATGTTTGTGTCACATTTTGCATCAAACTATGGATAAATGTAAACATGAAATTAACTCAAATTGTTAATATCTTCTCAAAATATGTATAGTTTCATGTGACTAACTCATTTTTGATTAAACCTCTAAGATTGCGTTAAGTTGAAGGTTTCAGCAGACAATGCTTTTCAGCTCATCACAACACAGAAAATTGCCTCCAATCTACAAAATTCATGAGTCGTCTACTTTTCTGTTGTTTGTAAAAGAAGCTAAAAGAATTGATTTCCAATCAAATGAGAACTGGACTCTCAGATTATCATCAATATTTAAGTGAGTGGTGAATAAGTGGTATTTAAAGACTGTTTTGCTGGCGTTTTGACCTTAAGTGTCTCATTTTGGAGACAAGGAGGGGAGCGTTTTGAGGAGTAAGCCGGGTCAATATTGAGACACACACAAGTCAATTAATGCTGTAAAGTGTCTTTTCTCCTCTTTCTCTGTTCTTCCTGAGTGACAGACTGAACTCTAAACACCATCTGCTAAAAAGCCTCCCTAAACTTGACCCCGCCGGCCCGAGGGGTTGGCTGACCTCTGCCGGCAGACCCTGCTCGCTGGACCATCCAGGAAACCAAAGCCTGCAAGTGAGTCAGCCTGAGCTGACACGAGGATTTCATGATTTATCACGTCTCAGACTGGAGAATCATAACCTGCATTCAGCACCGTCAAAACAAAAGCAGCAGGAATACAGAGGGTGAAGGGGGAAGACATTAACAGCCCATTAATCTGCCAGAGAGGTCCACAAGTGCTCTGTCTTTGCTGCTGTTTAAGATGACGGACATGAGGGCTAGACAGCACGTTACCCAGAATGCATTCCACACAGGCGTCTGAGTGAGGTGCACTTGCACTGACTCGTAAAGGGCGTTGTTGATTATGCAGGATCTGTTTTTCATCTTTTCTCACAGTTTGAGACAATGTCTGAGACGCCCAGAGGCTGCAGACCAGCTTTTAATTATACAGGGAAATGTTTTATTTTTCTTTATTTAAAACAGGAAAATAATTCATTTTGTCTTCCATATTGTTTTAGAACAGGCGTCGATGACAGGATACTCATTAAATGTTCAAGTATTTGCATTTTTGTCTCCTCTGGGGGACCTGTGGGGCGGCGGTTTCTATGTAAACATTAATATACAATTCTTTTTATTACTTCTGTTGATGAAAAATGAGGGTTAAGATGCGTTTCACACAAAATCTGTTTACTGAGTTTGGCCTCGTGAATTCTGAATGAAGTTTGAACTCCTTAAAAGTTTTTCGAGCCAAAAGAGGAACCTTGTTGTTTACAGTCTCAAACAAATGAATTGAAAAAGATTCCTTACAAAAAACAACTTTAAGTTTAACAATGCAGCTACTTAAAATACCTCTTTCCAGCTGTGATGACACAGATGTGAGGATGACTGAAGGGAAGGGCCACACAAAGGATTTTAATAACACCGGTGATGTGAGCCAACAGTCACTGAACCTATGCAGATGTTAGCTGTTCACTGTGACCGCTTGTGGCAAGAAGCTAAGCTAATATTTAACTGAAGCTAAGAGTATTTCAATGTCTTGATTGTCTGTTGTCAGTTTGACCCCCCAGCATTGTTGCCTAAATGTTTGGCCAAAAACGTTATATTGATCTAAAAGATATATCATAATCTGCCTTAAAGCGTCAACCTGTTTAGTTCTGTGATGTTCAGGTCAGCAGACATCTTCATCTCGGTTAATGGGCTTTGATTGAAAAGAACTGTTGTTTTAGCACCTTTTTCTTAACTAAACTGAAATGCCGGCTAACTTTGATGTCTAAGAAACAAAACAATGCACACTAGTGGGTCAATTTGGCTGCAGCTGCAGATCTGCTGCAGATGAGTTGGGTATCTATCTGTCCCGGCTGAAATGTTGGGACCTACAATACTCTGTGCTGGACAATAGATAACATGCTGCAGCTATTGATCTCTGCTGGTATTTTAAGTTTTGGGTGAGGGGCGCTCTATCAGGTTTCCAGGCTCGACTGCTCTGTCTGCCTGCTAGCTGCCAAATCTTTAGAGCCCCCTTATGTTCTCAGAGCTGGGCAGCGGAGGGGGATCCTGGGGGAGCCGGTTTACTCTAATCCTTAAGAGAGTACAGATAGATGCACAGATGCCAAAGTTGAATCAGGAATAGGAATTCCCCCTAACAGCCTGGAAGTATGAAATGAACTTGTTAGCATTTGTTGATTGTCCATGTATCTACATATCAAGGTCTTTAGTCCAATTTTTCTTTCCAAATATCATTATTTCTTTCCCCCGATGGCCCCCGCCCCTTATAAACAACAGATATCCTCTGTCAAATAACCAGACTTTATTCATTTTAAATCGTTTTCAACTTTTGTTACTGCTCAGGGTTCTGTGTAAAGCATTGTTAAACTGAATGCTTTGAACCAATCCCTGGTCTGACTTCCAGTTTCAGACACAATCATACTGGAGACAATGGGAAGAATAGATGGAAAGGCTAATTTGAACCCACCATATCAGCCACCATTATCACAGTAAGAGACAGAGACCCTGGCAGCGGGGCTGATTACAGATACTGGGGTGTTATTTGAGAAATTGCCCATTTGGTAAATGCTTATGTTGTCTGAAATCTAAATCCTCATTTTCGTCGATGCGTTTCATGGGATTTGGTTTTTAATTTAAAGAGACAAAAGAAAACCAGAAAAAAAAGCATATAGTGGAACACATAATCATTGACACATAACTGTTCAACAGTACATTTGAGCCTCACATCCGACCTTGATAAACACATCCCTCAAAACAAAAACACACGACTCACAAGGGAAATAAGCAACAGTGAGCCTAATGATGGAAACAACTTAATGTGGCGGCAACATCGCCCAGACTCCTCCCTGACAGCGCAGTTTGGCATTGTGTGCATGCGTAATGTCCATTTGGGACGGGCGAGCTAATTTAGCGCGCCCGAGAACAACACCGTGCGGCCCTAATGATCACCAAGCCGCCGAAATCGCCCCCTACCACAATCATACTGTGGTCCAGTCACAGCGCAGGCATGGCTACAAAGCCGGGGATTCGTCTGAAACTGAAGCAGAGAAAAATGGCGTTTCTCTGTTGTAACATGGCAACCTGACAGGAAATCTGCAGACGGCGACGAGTTCATGAGACACTTTGCAGCTGTGGGGCGAATCAAACTCACTGGGTTCTGATTTATCCTCCTGCTTTTACTCCCTTTCTCGCTCTCACACCCTCATTGTGACTTTGAGTCTTTCCTTCATGTACTCGAACATATTCATACCCATATGCACCCACAGTTGACCTTACTCAGGCTAAAACCCCAAGTCCAACCCACAGAGATGACCAACATTACAAAAACAAAGACATTCAGGAATATCGGTGAGTACAACCGTTGTCACACCAACTAAACCACAAGAGAGGATATTGATAGACAAACTGCGACTCTTCCAAAACGGGCACTTTGTGAAGGTGCTGTAATTGATCGTGTGAATGATGAACCCCGGACTGGATTTTCGGCTGGCAGAGGTGGTGTGTCTCCAAAAGTCTTCCCCAGGGAAACATCTTCCCCACCTCGTCCACCGGCCTTCTCGGTAACGCTATATCCACATCAGAGAGGCTGGCCCCATTGATTTAGCACTTAGCTCCATCGTCCCATATGAACAGTTATCATTTTTGGCTGGGGGCCAGAGTCCAGGCGTCAAAGTTACCAATCAATGATCTGAACTTTGGAAATGGGGGTGGCAGAGTTTAGGGTGAGGTGTAGATTACAGGAAATATGGTGTCAGAGGGAGCTGGGTGGACGTACACTGGGACATATAAGGAGGTAAAATGAACAACTAGCGTTAAGTCACACTCAATTTAAAAAATACGCCTAGACTTTATTCATATTTTTGAAATTGTTTTCATTACAGGATTTCTTGCAATAACACAGACAGATCAGGCTGTACTCAACACCAGCTCCTGTTGGAGCACAGAGACGCTTCAAGGAATTAACCTCTAAGTAGACTGTTACTCTGCAAACTTTACACCGAGACATGATTGAGCTCCACATGTAAGTCCTTTCAGACGATGATAGCAGACATTCATAGAAATCATCAGCGGTAACAGGGTATGTTTTCACTTTCTGAGCTGTCAATGGCAACCAATTACACGTGCAATCAATTAAAATGTCTGTACCCTCTGTTAGCCATGCAGACTCATTTACTTCTTAACTGTACTTCCAGACAAAACCCCAAATTACAGTCAATGGCAAACTTTTTTACTTAAACATCAATGTTTAAACTTCTCACTCTCTGTCATATGTGCATGGCAGCTATGGTATTGTTTAAAATTTAGGGAAAGTGGCTGGAAATAAGTTGCAACTGAGATATGAGCATGCAGTCTTTCCATTTGCTCAGTTTGGGCAACTTTACTGGTTGAGGTCTGGTATCTTAAATACTAAGTTAAGATTACATTGATGGTTAATAAAAAGGTGAATCTTGATTGTAGGCAAGAATGCAAACTCAGGTGTCCCGAATGAAATCGTTCATGCCCATACACCACCTCCACCTCCCCACCCTAACACCTCGCTAAGTAAAGGACACACTTCTTCGCGCACTGACATTGGATGATGATTAAAATGCTGAAAAGTGTGCAGGTTGCTCCAATTTTGAATGTAATTTTTAGGATACTAAGCCATTTTTTCCTCCAAGTAAACTGTAAAGTGCCAATAATCAGAAGCTATATTGTTCCAGAATCATCAGATTCGTCCAGTGAGTCAGGTGGTGGGATTGGTGCGATTGGTGAGGTGGTGACGGTTCACTGTGTAAAAACATGCACAAAAATGCAGACAGCCTGTTTTTATCCATCATGACTCTCCTGTCATGCCACCAGTTGAGAAACTGCTTTCCAACAATCAACTTTCTCCTTTCCATGATGAGAGTTCTGGTTGCACTCCTAATTTCTGGACAGTCTGTTTAAGCACTCTCTTGAGACTGCAGGGCAGCATGGCGGAGCAGATGGGAAGTTTTGCTTAGAGATCATCTGCATGAGATTTGAGATCTGACCCCTTTCACAGGGGCCACAGTTTGTCTTCGTGTTTTCATGTCTGAGTTACAGAGTCTGTCTGTGTGAGCTCTGGGATTTCACTAAAGCTGACACAGACCTGTAGTGGAAAAGGGCACCAGTAGAAGGTATCTGTTACAACCTGCAACAAAACCTGCAGGTAATGAATTGGATGAAATTGGTCCAATTAATTGCAATTGTATTTTTGGACCAAGCAACTGCAGTACGCAATTTACGTTCAGTGCAAACGTAAGGTGCCAGCACAGGGTCCCTCTACACGCCAACAATTATTGGTCGATTTTTTTCCCCACACAATCATTATTTAACCCTGAAGTGTATTAGTTTCTTGAGTATACATCCATTTGTCATTACCACAGTCTATTCCAAACTTCAACCATCCAACAGTTCCCACGTGCAGATATTATAGAAATAAATCATTGAAAACCTTTTTAAAACATTACCATTGAACAGCAATCCAGCATGTTGCTGAATCATCTAGTACCAAAGTCCTCTCTGGCAATAAGGTTGCACAGTTTGGCAGCCCGAAGAGGAATCAGGAGGTAATTCTGATTAAGTGGTTCATTAAACTGAAATCTGCAATGTGGCATTCGTTAATAATACATCGTAATAAGTCGTTAAATCTATATTTGCTCTACTTAGTGACCAGGAGCGGGAGTGATAAAACAAACTGCAGCAGTTTCAAGTTAATTGTTGGATTATCCAGCTTATTTGCACGGAGCCCTCAATCTCCGAGCAGACAGGAAGAAAAAAAGTGAATTTTTAAAGTTTTTTAAGCCCCATTCTGCCACAAATAGTTTAAATTAAGCCTCATCGTACATTTCTGAATAAAAATGTTCTCTTTTCTTGCTCTCAGAGTGAAATCTGTGCCACAGGCCTCTTCTAAAGAAGGTGTCATTATGCAAATATAATAACCTGTTCAGAAGTATCTCTACAGACTTATGGAACGCAGAGAGAAGTGCACCAGTCTCAGAGGACTGTGATTGAAAGTTGTTGCACGTGTTATTTTTATCTCTGACTTATGGCTCATTTATTTAAAAGCATGAAATTACAGTTCAGGCGGCACATATTTTCACTGTATTAATGCATGTATTTAGAAGCACTCAGTATTCATGTGGAAAAAAAGCTGCAGATGGATATTTTCTCGTCACATTTCGCTTGGATAAATATCCCTCGTTACTCAGTTTAAAAATAAGCACATTTCTCAACCGAATAGTTTCCTCCCTAAAGGAAGCACGTCCTGCTTAATCAAACCTTATTACCCTTTATTGGAAATACTATTAACGCAGGAGCGCTTTGTGAGTGGAGTAATTTAGCATCTTCTTCCCACGGTGTCTAAAATTGGTATGGCTAAATGATGTTATCATTGCCTTGTTAATTCACCTAATAATTTCTCATTTATTTAGACAATGAGATCTATAACTCAGCTCACGCAGCTAATAGTCTACCTGTGGATTAAATAAATAACGCTTCTGGAAATACAACACTCCATAAGCCTTTTTTAGTTTTGTTAAGTAGCCTGTACAAAAGGATCCAACTCACTCCAGGTGCATCAACCTCACACAGACCTCTCTGTCACAGGCTGATGTTTGCAGTCATGTTTGAATACAGCTGCAGGACACGAGTGAACAACTTGTCAAACAAAAGCTAGCAGACAATGTTCGACTCAAATGCATCAACAGAAAAAGAGGAAGACGGTGAAGAGCTGTGAAGGGTTTTTCTCCATCCAACGGCATGAAAGTTCATGCTTGGACCACCTGTTTCAGTATTTTCAAATCATATTATCTGTCGTTTTGGGCGTGGTGAGAGGCTCGACCCATGATCCTCTGCCGTCGCTAATGACAAGAATCCAGTCAGAGACACGAATGTGAGTTCTAGTGACCGCAAAACAAAACAATTCAGTCAAAGTGAACTTCTCCCCAGTGATTTTTAGGTTCACAAGCTTGTCCTTTTTACTTTTTATGAAAGAACCAGATATTTTATAACACAGTTGTTAATATTTTGGACTAGTCAGGATCAGGACCAGGCCAATCCAAACCTGTAGAAGAGCTTCAACTGTGAGTCAAATAACACTGGCAAAAATAAACGGACATCATCGGCTACATAATGGACTTTTTATTGATTGATAAGTAAACAATGTCTCCTACAAACTAAGCAGAAAGTGTTCAGATAAAAAAGATAATTTCAAGACGAGCATTGAAGGTGAAGTGGTGTACAGTGGTAAAGAGCCATCCAATGCTAGTGGTCAACATTGATATTCTCTTTGTTTCATCCTTAACTAACATCTTCACTTTTGCATCAGAGCTCTTGCAGATGTTAAATAAGGAAGCTCTGGAGCTCCACTATGGAACTGCGTGTATTGCTACAGGGACAGCAGAAATAACACATGGAAAACAACAAGAACTGTGACTTCATGTATTAAATGTAGTTCATGTATTGACGGAGTGTTTGTATCACTGCCACAAATTATACATTAGCACAAAAAACAGCCACAGCTGCAAGTGCTGTTTTGTGGTCAGTAGATTAATACCAGGTTTGGAGAATTCAATGCTTATTCATTTAATCTTCTTGTTTTAGGTTAAGACTGCTCACCCGCTTACAGGCTCACCTCACTGCACAAACAGAGAGTACTGACATTTGCTTGTGCATATTAGCACAATCAGCAGAGTACACATACTCTCTGTCTTGGTTTCTACTAGTAAATATGATTAATGGGCCTCTTTAAGTTTTGCTCTGCATTGTTAAACCGCATTCACAGCCTGCAGGCTAACTCAAATCATGATCATTTTGCTGCTACTGCTGCTATCTTGTAGCAGCTAGTGTGCTAATCATGGGTGTCAGCGGGCACAGAGGAATCTTAACTGCAGCACTGCAGCAAAAACTGGTGCTCATTTTTAACTGAACAGTGTCTCAGGGTCCTTGCTGCTGGTGGACAACATACTGCTGGAGCAGACACCCTCAAGTGTCACACACACACACACACACACACACAGCTTATACCTGGTCCTTTGTTGTCAATAATCTGATGGTTGGTGACTTTGCATAAAGAGACAGCAGGTGATTTTTTTAAGATTCAGAAGCTACAAGAGAAATGCTTTGTAACAACATCCGTTCACCACAATGTCTTTGTTTTTCCTGGAATACAGTGTGCTAAGATTGAATACAAGGCAAACATTTACCTCTTAATATTTGCATGAATTTGACAGTTCAATCATTCAGGCCATGTTCTCACCATAAAACAGACATTGTAGGCTGTTGACATTACAGGGTAGCTGTAACTGTTAGCTGAGAATTAGCATATGCACCAAATCGTGTGCGTGTTTGCGTGACTCAAGCCCCTTTCACACAGCCTGTTCAAAGAGGGAATATTGAGTTATTCTGCTTCGCCGATAGGGTTAGCCTTAAGCAAATTCAAAACTGCTAGCCTCCACTCATGTCTTCATGTCTTTGTCTGCTGTCACATCTCCTCTGAAAGGTTTCTTTAGACTGAACATTCATGTTTACAATGAAGGTCCCTTTAGAACTTCTTGATCTGTTGCCAAATGTACGCTTAAGTTGTTTTAAGCTTTTCGACCTTGATTGATATTGTCTTTTTTTCCGGTGCGCACTCTCCTCAATTTACTGATCACACTTGCTGCTTTAAAGCCAATCTGCCTCCTAAACCTTGCATCAAGGTAAGCTACAAATTCCTCTTTGCCCATATCCTTCCCCATGCTGCGGTTACAAAATAAAATACATGCCATTTAATATAAAACAAGTAATATTAGCAGTAAGAGGCAACCAGGAGGGAAACAGCAACATACAGCACTCTTAAACCCGGGCTGTACATCTCCGTTTAAGAGGCCTCGTAAAGATTCGCAGAGTTTTGTGCTCTAAGCCAGGAGAAAATTGGGTGCCATTGCAACAAATGAATACCACCGTGTCTTGGAGGCAAATGAAAACCCTTCACTCTGAGTGGATCTGAGCAGCCAGGAGTCATCGGCAGCTCTCCCTGGTGTCACCTCTAGCCTATTAGTCTCTATAAAGAATGATGAATTAGAGAAAGAGGGGGAGGAAAGCCTCAGTACAGATGCCGAAGATGGGGGTCATAAGAATGATAAAGTGAACAGCATGAGCGCTTTAATGGCCGACGCCAGCAGTGAGGGCGGAAAGAAGGAGGAACATGAAATCTTAAAGAGGGGATTTCCATGTTGTTCTCTCTCTTGGTTCTGGAGGCCAATACAAATAGGCGAACATTTCATATGAATCTCAATCAGCTTTCTCAGTCAGGACATGTACGATGTTGTTGCCCCAAGTTGACGGGCTACTGACGGCTGAAAAATAAATATAAGTTATTAAATGACAGAAGCCATCTTGCTTAGACTAGATAAAACAAACAGATCTGTAAAATCATGCATTCTATTCTGCCATTTCACCGTGAAGACAGGTTTCAGTTTTTGCATATGTTTTGTCATTTCAGCACTGCTGCAAATTACAGTATGTTATTCATTTGGAAGCAGGTCACATTTAGGTATGTGCTAATAAGAACATGTAAGATTTTCATGAAATTAAATCCTGTGTTTGATTTTATTTATGCTCTGAATTTTTTCAGCAACATTCAATTCATTTACTTTCTGTAATTACCATATGCAATAGTTAGATCATTAGCGGCGGGGTCCGCCATTACTGCACTGCACAGCATTCAAATTTCTTCCCTTCCTTCAGTGTATTCACAGATGCCTGCAAGCCATCCAGTGTTACTGTTTTTAATTTTACCTCGAGATATCAGCCTTACCTTGTCCTGTTCGCTTGTCTACAGTTATGTTAGAGCTGCATGGAGTTACTGCTAATGTAAACCAAACAATTCCTACTGCTGCTCCTTCATATTAGCAGGAAATGGACTGTATTTGTCACTGAGTTTAGCATGATCTGCAATAACTCATCAAAAATGCTTCTACTAAAGAAGACAATAATTATTTTTAATTTTTTTCACAGCAGACCAGTTGTAAGTATTGCAGTTATAATGGAGCAAGAAGATGCAGCCGTGGTCAGCTGTTAGATGAAGGGCAGGCGACAGGTTACACATCTCCAACTTCTTGGCGCAACAAACTTTTTACTGAGTCCTTCTGTTGAAATCGCTGCTTGAAATTAGACTGCAGTTGCTCATAGCATGATGAGAAAATGAGAAATACTGACCATAAACTTTATTAAAATAATAGGATTTTTTTTTTTTTTTTTTTGGATTCTGGATGCGGCTGAGTGTGTGCGAAAATGACAATTATAAAGAGGATTTACTCTGAAAGTAATTTATATGATCTGATCTGAAATAATCCTGAAAGAGAATCAACTGTTTCAATACGTTACTGCTTAAATGGAAAGAAATGAGATCTAAAAGGCTTCTGTGGAGAGCTGTTATCTTACTAATCCTAAATTTTGAAAATGAAATGTCCTGGGAAACTCTTAAGAATGTGTACTTTTGCAGAATGAAAACCCTTTTAATAATACCAATATACTGTGTGTTTGGGGTCTTGATGAAGAGATTAGAGTGCCTTCATGGGTCATTACATTAACAGCTGATGCTGGCAGATCAGTCCGGCCTCGAAAATAAACCTTTTGCCTCCCGAGATGAGAGTCAATCATATCTTTACTACATGAGACTAGTGAAAACAAATGGCTATCATATAATATTCGGAAAGAAGAAACACTTAGTCGGAGCTCTTAATGGGTCTTTGTCTTGCAAAACCTTTCATCTGACATTGATAGACGAGGCACAGTCCTACCTGGAATAACAGCTTATGCATTACTTCAATGATAATGGCTGGACTGAATGAGGTCATGTGGTTTTTTTCTCCTTACTCACAGTGCAGCACTCTGCTCCAAGGCTGCATTTTTCATAGAGGCAACTACAAATTTTTGTACTTGTGTTTCAATTTGTACAAATCTGAAATCCATAGTCTTCATATTATATTAAAATATCAGTAAGCCAATAGATTGTACATCATAAATCTGCAACTGTAATCAATATATTTAAATATTCAAAGCAAAGAGGAAAGCCTCTCAGCCGCTGTGATGAATGCTCCAAAGGCAATGCAATTTTTCATCTGACAGCTGACATTTGTTTTGCTTTTGTTCAGAAAATCAATCAATAACAATTATATTTTGCTGTTATTATATGTTGTTTATTGTTGCCAGTGATCTGCATTTGTATGAGTGTGCATTTTAGTGTTTTGCGGTTTCTGTTTCAAGCTTCAGGTGAACTCAAATGGACGCGCTGTCATAAAAAACAGACGTGTTGAAAGTGACACATCTTCTCTGCAGGTATATTAACCTCCGATTGTGCTCCTCTGCCATGCGAACCTGCAGTATCCTCCTCCCTGCATGGATCGCTGACAGCTGAGAAGCTAAGTATTGTGTAATTGTGAGAGCCGTGGCAGCATGCCGTGCAATAATACGCTAAGTGACTATTAATCATTTTGGTGACAAATAACAAAATAAAGGCGAGACGTGGGAAGACACTTGGACTTGATTGATGTTCTGCAAGAAAAGTTATCTGCCGCCTAATAGCCGATGAGGCATTCTTCTTTTTTGACGTGAGTGTGTACGTGTGTGATGTTTTCTAGCTTCTTTGCAAATGTACTATTTGAAAAATGTGACACTGACAATATAATTGCTTTTATCAAATTAAAACCCATTATTGGAATTTGACCAAGCAATTAAAGCCTCACTGTTCGTGTGGAACATGTGGTTCTGTATTATCTCTGTGGAAGCTGTCTTCCCCGACCCTGACATGCTGAATGGTTATTTTGACAGAGATAAAGTGTTGAGTCTTACAGGTGATTCTCTGTTTTTCTGAGATGAATCTGGTACCAATCAACTGCTGAGGTCTTTCCAATGAATTGCTTATCATGTCTGTTTTGACCACTAACAAGCAGGCGAGATTATCAGAGCTTTATATCTAACAATTTCACGTAATCAGAGGACAGGTTGACAAATTATTTAAACGGCAAGGAAAATAATCCTGGTTAGCCTGCGTGACCCATGACTGACATGTTGCATGATGATAAAGTGGGTAACACAATGAAATGTGTACATGAATACTTTTCAACAAATGACCACATAAAGGACAGAGGTGAGAGGTATGTCACTGCACATTTGCTTCTTTAAAGTTAGCATTGCTTTGAGAAAGTGAATGAGAGAAGAAACACCAAAATGCATCAACTGTCAGTGACCAGTTGTACGAAGCCCACTTCACACAGTACACATAAGTATTATGATGGTATTTCTTGTATTGAATGAATGCATTAGTAATAAATCTTGTGGCATGTTGACATTGACATAATCCCAGTGATGCTTCCTTATTTCAGCACTTGTTTGGAGTCTCATTGGACATTGGGAGAGAGGGTTGATATTGTTTCCTTCTTTGTGTTCAGTGGACATGTATCTGAGATGTGTTTGGTAGGAAAGCAGAAGGAATCCAGGATCTCTTCATTATAAGTTGTGGAGTTTTAGCAGGACAGCTAGCCACTGGTAGGAATATTGTTTGGATTTTGGTGGGTGGACAGGACTTTTTGAGTGCTGCAGGGTCACTAGAGCTCAGGCTGCATAGGCTGTCTGGTCGCAAACCTACAATGTCTTGTTTTTATTTCAGCATGACTTAAAGTTATATATAATGGATTTTACTGTTACATAATTGATAAAGTGACGAGATTCAGCCTTTAAAGGACAATAGTTACATTTCCAAGATGTCTGTATTCGCTGTTGTCTCTTATTCACTTCAACTGAAGCCTGTTTGCTGGACAAACACAAGGATGTGTCTCCTGTTTTCTCGCTGTATCCTGGCCACCCCGGACAAAGCCTAGGTCAGGTTTGACGTTGCCCTGCAAAGTCTCACTGCTGGCTGTGTTTTTAAATGAAAAAGTCATGATTATTACAGCATAGTTTCACCACCATGCCAGATTGCAAACTGCTGCTTTTATAGACCACTTACAGCTTGTGATTGCTCTGCTCAGTATTTATTTACTACCCACATTGGAACCGTGATGTCACATCCTGTTTTGGGGCTGATTGCGTTCGTTGAACAGAACGCTAATGTGACCGTACAAAAGACAGACAGGATGAGAAAACCCCTGATGATCTCTGCAATTACTCCAGATCACTTCACATCTTGAGATGATATTAGTCCTGTGAGATGAGGGCTTAGCCGTATGAACGGTGATGCAGAGACATGTCCTCTTCGCTCCACAAACCTCCCCTGGACAAATAAGGCTTGAGAAGAAAGTGGCTCACAGTGGACGACTGAATTGCTTTGTTGTGCAACACACGTCTGTCATCCAGAGCTCTCTCCTCCTCCATCCTGTACGTTCTCCATCACTGGGTGATTAGGGCTCAGGGATGATGGATGGGGGCATAGAGGAGCTCTTTCCATGCTTCTTCTCAGGCCTGTATGTCATGGACACGCTCCCCAGCGGCCATCAATCTGGTACCGTGAACTCTCAAACCAGAGTCCAATAATGCGACGGCACTTCAGACTAAAGGAGAAGTAAGAAGCGTGAGAGGGAGAAGGAGCAGGAGAGCGAATCAGAGGGAGGAAAGGAAAACAAGCTGTTCACGCTGACATCAAATGTACCTCAGAGGGTCGTCAAGAGGAAGCGCTGAGCGAGCGTCGTCCCGGTATGAGCGCCTACAGACGGGAAGTGAGCGCCGGGGCGGGGACGGTCTGAGAGTGGAGGATGAGCTAATGCACAGGGGAGGAAGGAGAGACTCACCTCTTCCTCCTCTTGATTCCACTTGATTTATGTGACATCTTTAAAAACATTAGGCACAAATAAAATCACGGAGCATCATTTTGGTAGTAAATCAAAGACTTATTACTGCGATCCTCATCATGTCAAAGAAGCCTTTCGTGAAACATGTAGTAATAATGTGATGCTTCATGAAGATGAAGATCGAATAGATTCATTATCAGAACACATAAGTGCATCAGCATTTACAACCTGATGCCAGTGGAAGTGTTGAGTGAAGAGGCGTTCAGGTGATCTATGGAGTTTGTAGACCTTGGTGTGAAGCTTTGCTCTTGAATTTCTCATACAAATTTATTATGTTGTCAGTATGTTAATATTTTGTTAATAACTCTTAATTTAAGAGATTATCGTCATTCTTTTATTTTCATCTCTTATTAGGATTTGTTTTATAATAGCAGCTATTAAAGCTTTGTGTAATATCGCCAGATTCATGATTAAATCTTCCATGAAGAATAAATACTCACAGATTATACTTCTTCAACTCTTTTCCACTTGTTATAAACATATATTGTACACAGTGTGCTCTGACAATGGTGATATTCTTTGTTCATTTATTCTTTGTTCAATATCTGTTAAGTCTAATCTGGGTGTTGACCTCAACACAAAAGATGCTGTATTAAGTTAATGTGAATCCAAACACTTACTGCGATCGTTCATCAAAAATACACCTAAGCAAAACAAGACAATGGTGTTTTCATCAGTTTTTGACAGCGAATTAGTTTGAAATAATGCAGGGAGTAATGGAGCAAGAAGGAGCAGCCACAGCGAGCTGCTGGATGAAGAGCTGCAGGCTGCACACCTCCAACTTCTCAGCCAGGTAACAAACTCCTTTCAGCTTCACTTCGCCCTGCTTCCTGCAGAGTCGTGCCACCTGCAGCATAAAATCAAATCACAGTTACACAAGTTTTGACAAAATAAATCGCTTTGTGTTTCCTTCAACTTCACATTCAAGCAGACATGACAACAATAAATTACTAGTGCCTGACTCCTAGACAGACTGAAAACACCTTCAAAGCCACCTGAAGGACCAGCACAATTTGTTATCCTCCTTAAAAAATCATGTGACCCTTCTCCTTTCAGGCTTTCCATTATAAATGCGGTTTTTCATTTGCATTTTTTGTACCCGTTTCAAGCAGCCATAGGCCTCCATTCATTTCTCTGCAAACAGTATATCAAAAACCAATCAGTTGATCTTTCAATCTTGGTCGAGTTGTATAATCCGTCATAGTGAATATTGAGTTTGCATTAACCTTGTCAATGTTGCATTATCATTGTGTGCTAATGCAGTTTTAGAGCAGAATGATTTGATTTGAAACATCTGCACTGCATTACCTCATACTGAAAATGTAACTTTGACAAAAAATTAAGGCTGATTTGATGCTCACTGTGATGGATTACTCTATTCAAGCAGGATTTAATAGACTCTCAAAAGATAGTTGTACCAAACAGAAATGAACAGAAACCAATGGTGGCCTGGAACGACAGCAGAAATACATGCAGATCTCTGAAACAGCACTGCGGTTTGCAAAATGGTGAGCTGTGGTGTAAAAAAACACATGATTGGTTGTAAATGGGCTCAAACGTGCAGATCCATCAGTATCATCCTTTAAATCTGAAGGTCAGCTATTAAACCTCATGTCAAATGTAGTATAAAACATAACAAGGCCACCACTTCTTTTGTTTTCCAAAATCAAAATAGTGACTTTCGGCGTCCTGATTTATTGACTCTCCTTCAAAGGTTTTTTAACTTAATTCCATGACAACAAAAAGCAACAGAGGAGAGACTTGTGTCAGTTTGAGTGGCAGCGATGTCATTAATGGCCTTATGGCAACTGTCATGGACGTGTCTGTCACATCGCCTCAGCCTGAAGACACAGTATTTAATTGAACTGTCATCTTTAGGTCAAAGCAATACCGTTCCAAATGGCAGGACACTGACTAAGATCACCTCTGACAGCAATTACAAACGAATCCAGCTCCACATCAGTTACATCGCTGAAGTCTCCCACATCAGATTGATTGTCCCTTATCAATCAAACTGTCATTTGTAGGAAGACGTTAACATGATGAATGGTCAGATGGTGAAGTAATAATTCACACTTTCAAATGGATAAATGATGATTTTCATCTTCTAAATCTCCTGCCACGCAGGGGATTAAACATTTTACATCAGGAACGTCAGCTTATTTGTAATCAACAGAAGGAAAACGGCTAGCATTAGCAGCAATAGCTTCAGCGGTTGAGAAAGGTAAAGAAAGGATCCCCAATGAGAGTATTCATCAGAACATGAAAGAGGCATCAAAGCGCAAATTAAATTTTCCGAAGCACTGAAGTCTGGGAGGCACCAAAAATCTCCAATTACAAACCATTTAGGACTTTTCATATCAAACCATATCAAACCCACAGTGTTGACTGGTAGTAAATTAACTGAGCAGATTGATTTAACACCTCTGCAGTGATGCCGGATCATTGAGCCAGACGGTAGCGACAACAGTTAATACCCAAACTGTTGGTGGAGTTGGATGGGCTTCAGTAATTGATGGTCGGATGTGTTTTCCCACCGATAATGTGTCTTTGCTGTCATGGGGTAGCTGCTTTCCTTCCTCTCACTCCGTCAGAGCCCTTACTGTCAAAACAGCACATGTGTCTCCCCAATGAAGATGGATGACTCTCCGTCGGGTGGAGACTGAGGGATGCAGAGGAGGAGAGGGGAAGGGGGGTCAAGACAGAGGCAGAATGCAAAAAAAAAAAGGCAGACAGAGGTGGAGAAGGAGAGGCGGCAAAGGAAAAAATACAGACAGAAAGAGGAAGAGAAAGACTGATGGGAGAGGGGAGGAGAGAGGGAGAGAACAAGGAAGAGATGAAGTGATGGAGGAGGTGGGGGCACATATTGAGGCGTTTCCTATGTAGACTGAGCCTTCACGATGTTGTGTTTCCTGTGTGGGTGCATTGGCGTTGGACCAAAACCAAAGAATGGGAACTTTTATTTTGATAGTCTCCCCATACGCAGAGCTCCAAAACACATCAACTGTCAGCAGGTTTGTTTTTCTTTCATTTCAGGATGATGTATCTATTCTGGACGGTGTTTTTCTTATTTTATTGTACGTCAAGGCTTTCAGGAAACACTCGAATTCATCACAATGTGGGTCACAAATGTGATGAAATATATTCCACATGTAAAGACACATATTCCACAAAAGCATGTGTTTATGGCATGTCTGCAAAACTTGCAAAACATAAATAAAAACAATGAAAAAGCAATTTGTAAATGAACTGCGTTTACTGATAATAGCTGTACAAAGTGTTTCTGGGCTCATGTCGTAATCTCCTTCATCCAATCATGTGTTCACATGAAAGTGGTGAACCTCACTCCATCCTCGCTCATGAACGACTGAGCCTTTCCAGGATGCCCCTTTCATACCCAATCATGATACTCTCACCTGTTACCAATCAACCTGATTACCTGTGGAATGATCCAAACAGGTGTTTTTGGAGCATTCCACATCTTTCTCAGTCTTAGTTGCTCCTGTTCCAACTAGTTTGAAATGTGTTGCTGCATCAAATTCAAAATAATCAAATATTTACAAAAATCAATGAAGCTGATGAGGTGACACTAAATAAATTAAATATATTGTTTTTGTGCTTTTTTCAGATGAGTGTATGTCAAATAAGATTAGATAAGATAAGAATAAGAAGCTCATTTTTCATTTTTACACAGCTTCCCAACATTTTTGGAAGTGAAGCTTGTAGTTAAAAGCAGAAAATAAACCTTTTCAATTATATTTAATGACAATACAAAACCTGCTGTTCATATTCAGCTTATTATTCTTTTTTCCTCTTTCGATGAAAGTTATCATGACATTTGTTTCTTTAGCAAAACGGAACAGAGAAGAATAGCCTCTAAAAAAGTTGCAGATGTAGTCCATTATTTTACATGCCTGACTTGTGATCCTAAAAGTCATATCAAGTTATTTTCACGATACGAAACAGCCCTCTTAATTAGAAGTCCACAGCGCCGTTTCTTATGTGACGCTCTTCATCAAAATAACTGCCACATAACAGGAAACTCCCACAGTCTTTATGGGACTGTGGCCTTAAAACTGCAGCACAAACACACACACGTACACACACTCACACCCCGACACAAAGCCGCTTCCCTCACTACACCATCCATTAGCGTTGACCTTTGACCTGACCAGTTGTGATCATGTGATTGTGCAACACAGGGGTCACGCCGGCTTGTCAAAACAGCAGTGCTGATGCGTGACAGTGTGGTAACCTTCGTGCCAATCTGTTTGAGGCGATGCTTTTGACTCGCTCACTCCCTCCATGGCTCTCAGTGTGTTTTTGGCAGACTGGGAACCGTCAGAGGAGTGAGTGTTAGCGTAGTGCGGTAACATCAGAGTGTTTGCCTCTGTGAATATCGGAAACGTGGTAATTCATAATGCAACTGTGGAACGTTTTGAAAGGCTCTGAAGCATTTATAATGCATCATCGTGTCACATGATCTATGAGGCTGTCATCGAGCTTTTTTGTGTGTGTGTGTTTTTTTTCTTATCTATGCAACAATGGACAGTACAGGACAACAGACTGACAAACACATTGTTTCTGTAAGAATCGGCATTTACGAGGAGCGTGTCACAGACATCGTGCATTTAGCAGGATTTTCACAAACGTACTGGAAGTGTTCAAACTGTGTATGATTAGAGAGCGGAGAGGTTGAACATGCTGCAGGTGTGGTCTCAGAAAAATGCCTTCAGAGTACAAACTTTTATACCCGTCCTTGAAGCCTACAGGAAGATTTTGGGCGTCACATTAGGATTCAAGTTATCTGCTGTATGACCTCTGTTGACTCCTGTTGGAGACCAGCAGGAACTGCACCAACACTGAGTCTTTTCCCTCCTGTGTGAGCTCTGCCACTGCCCACCCACCTCTAATTTCTCACTTTAGCGTAACCTAAAAGTCACACGATGAGACTCCATAATGCATGCGAAAACACTTTGTCGTAAGATCAGATGGAAATGTGTATTTCTGGCTTGAGAACAAAGCTTTTAAAGCATTTGTAGCTGAAATATAGCATTAGCCCCCATCAAACTGAAAAGAGAGAATGGGGTGGTGGTGTCATTGCTCTGAAACGGTGCAAAGACCTCAAGGGGCAGAATAACAGGAAATCGCAGCATCAGTCAGAACGATCGTTTCTGATGTATGTTGTTCCAAACACAAACACATAAAGTCCCCCTCTCTCTCGAACAGTTTACAGTACGTGATCTGTCAGCGGACCGGAGCAAGTGTTGTTTACCTTGTCAGCCATGAAGGACAACAGGATTTGTGTGTGTACCAGCCGCGGTGATTCAGGTAGCGAATTAGCTGAAGGAGATTGGAAGCAGGGAATATTCCCTGACACTAATGAATATCAGTTTTATTAGGATATGATTGCGGCCATCAAAAAGGTTATTGCTTTCATAACATTGTATATTAAAAACAATTTAATCTCATCCTTGTAAACAGCGATTCAATCTCATTCAAGCTGCATCTCATGTGATTGATGGTAAAGGAATAAGTATATCATCCATATGATGTCACTGGCAGACAGCTGCCTTGTTTCAAGATGCTGTCACTTGGTGTCTTTTGACAAATGGAACAGACTCCAATTTTCTGGTCTTGCATTGAGAAAATCAGAAGCTTAAAGGTCAAAATATTACTGAGAAATATTAGGATTCATGTTATCTAAGAGAACCTAGAGGTCATAGATACCATCTTAAGGCAAAAAATACAAGCCATATGAGGTCACACAGCCACTCAACGTGGAGTTTGATGGAGTGTAATGATTCCTGAGATGATTAGAAAATGGATGTTGACCTCAGTTGTCCCCATTTTGGCCACCACCATTGATCACACCACCTCCTTCCTCTGGCGGCATGAAAAAACTCTCATGATTAGAGTTTTATCACTGCAACCGTGTCCCAGTTTGACCAGAAAGAAGAGAGTAGAAAGAGGCTGAGAGGCAGAAAGAAAGAGAGAGATTGAGAGGAATGGAGAAAGAGAGAGAAAGAGTGAGTGAGAGAGAAAGAGGGAGAAGCTTTTAAAAGGATTTTGTCGGTTATTGACTGGTTGCACTCTTCAGCTAATAGCCATTTAAAGATTATGGGCCTGCTGGTGGAAATCAAGGCCTCCATTGTTTGCCTTATTGCATTCTGGCAGATGGGGGCTGACACAACAACACACAGCATCCCTCCGGGCACGCTCGCCGAGCACCGACCCTCCATCAGCAGATCTCCTATTGAACTGGCCCTAATAACTGGCCATGAATTATTAATCCACGTACCATATTGAAGACAGAGAGGGAAGAGGAAAAAACAAGGGAGGATTGTGGGCCGGTTTCAGCGAGTGTGATTGGCGTACAGGTGCCAGTCGAAGGAAAAAATGTCCGTTCAAAAGAGTCCCAGGGCGGCCATTTCTCGGAACGGGGAGGACATTCCGATAACTGGCACGGGAAGATAAAATATATATTCATTAAATGTCAGATTGCTGATGAAATGGGTCCGATCCATTAGTGGGTAGCGGAGCGGCCGGTTAATGTTTCCCGGTTGTTCTTGGGTTGGGTGGCTTTTAGTGTTGCTCTGGGTTGCTGCTGGAAACAAGATCACTCGATCTGGAAAAAAAGAAAAGTTTGTAAGAGTAAGAGCAGGTGTTGTTCAAAATAAAAGGGAAACACTTTGGAAATCTGACTCAAATGCACCTGTTGCTGAAACCCAATAACTGTTTTCTGTGTTTCAAGTCAAGTGAACCTGATCGCTGATTTGCCGTTTAAATGTCTTCCCTCCTCCGGTCAGGTGATTTATTTGCAGGGATTAATCACTAAGTTTGTCTAGACTCACTTCACTTCTCTTAAGCCGCTGTAATAAAGTGCTGGCAGGCAGATTTTGTCAAAGGGGGCTCGCTCGCTTTTGATTGTAAGGACGTTCAAAAGATTCACGAACGTTCAGTCAGATAAAAATCTGATTTATCAAACTTTTTGCATGGTTATTTACGGCAAACCTCATCCATCTAGCGCTCCATGTACAGGTCTATCAGGCTCTCATGTGACTGCTGGCAGAAGCAGAAGTGTTATATCACTGGGAACAAACTGAGAGCGTTACTTGCTCCAAGAGGATTCTTTTGGCAACTGAAACAGTGTTGGAAACAACACAAATGACCACAAATATTTCTGTAATTTAGGATTAACAGCCTCGAGGCAAACCTTGATGTTAAATATGCCTAAGCAACAGATAAAAGTCATATGAGGTCGCATAACGAGGTTTGGTGGAATTCAACAACTTCTGAAGTTATAAGTAAGTAGATGATGACCTCAGCTGTCCTCTAAGACGGACAGACAGTGTCCAGTATGTTTTCAGTCAAAGAAAAATCTCTCCAGATTTACTTCTTTTTTCTGTACCTGTGCAAAATGCCACCCATCCGGTCCTCTATGTAAATTATATCAGCAAACATGTGGTGCAGTTTGTGAATAGTGTTTAGCTCTTTGGCAATGTTTGTCCAAGAAGATGTGCCAAGAAGAGACAAGTCAAAACATGTCGAATCAGCTGTGTTATACAATATGTACAGACTGTAATACAAACCGCAGTGACAGAGACTTCTGCTCAGTCTTATTTGATCTTTATTTTGACTCTGGATTAGTGCTTATTGAGTTCATAAAATGACAAATGGTGTCAAGATTTTTCTGCAGCTTCTCTATCAAAGAACATTAGCAGCAGTTTTTACTGTGTTCCACTGCGCTGCTCTGTGTCTGAACAATAAGAGCACAGTTTACCCACTGGCTCTGTTAGCGTATGTACAACTGGTTAACATTTGGAATTTTTCCCTCTGTGTTTTTTTCTCAAAGTGTGTCAGCCGCAAGCTCCCAGTGAATTAAAAAGCCTTTGGCAGGGCTGTTCTCACTTCCCGTTGATTCAAAATGAAGTCTACCCAGCGCCTGATGAATTGAATTTCCTGTGTCAAAAGCCTGCGATTTCAAAGAAAATAATGAACAACGCCCGAAGAATCCCCTTTCAGATTTCATTATGAGGGAGAGGTTCTAATTGCGAGGAAATTAAATTTCCATTGCTTTCTCTTTCTATGAGTAACTCGGCTGCCGCTGATAATGTGGTGAGGTTTGCTTCAGTTTGACGCTCCGTATCCTTTTAAAAGCCAATCATCTCATGTTCTCAAACCACAGCAGGAATAATACAATCAGCTCGCATCAAAGACGAATGCGTCTCTCTTCAGCTGACCAGTCGGTCGGCGGGCGATGAGAGAAGCTGCAGGTTAACAAACATCGAAGAGACACTGAGGCGAGTCTTCCCTCATCTTTCTGCCTGAAAGCTGCCACTTGGATGAGTGCCCCCATTTCATCAGACGCTCAGACATCAGGAGCATGAAGGAAAACTGCAATAAGCACCTGAAAGAGAGCCAAGAGAGATGACAAATAGACCTGGATCTTTTCCAGCGCCCCACTGCTCACAGTGATGCTTGTTCGCATCCAGTTGAGGAAAAATATTAACTTTCAAAGGCATTTTTTTGCAAATGTTGCTGAAGCACAAGAGCGACTCTCCGGTCACAGCCATTTATAAGTTCAGAAGCTGCAACCAAAGAAAGAAAAGAATAGAAGAAAAAAATAATTGCTGCTGTGCAAGAAACATTAAATGTGTCATTTCCTGTATGGGTTTTCCCCAGGAAAGACCTACCTGACACCACAAGAGTAAAACTTTGACTTTATGGGTTCAATGACTTGCTTTATGAGTCGGCAATAGAGATGACCTAAATTGACCTCTATTCACACAGAATGTTGCTGCAGTGGCAGTCTCTGGATAAGAGAGTCAGCTCAATGCAAATGTAAATGTGAGGTGTAAGCGATTCTTGATGACAGAGGAGAGGGATCCATAGAGTTTCTGAGAATTTGCATCAAAAGCAGAGGAAGAGTTTCCGTGTGGTGTGGTCCAACAAATATTCAGTCAGATATAGTTTACAGATCATTTAAGTATCTGTGTGACTTCAAGGCAATTGAGATGATGTCAGGTGAAAAAAAAACTTAATTGCCCATTCAGAAAAATGACTAAAGGTTGGCCTACTCTTGATCTCTGGAGTTATCTTTTAACATTAAAGTTTAAAGTTTGACCAATCATTTCAAAAAACAGACGTACTGAATGAATGTTTGGATTCTTTACGTGATCGTGTTGACCTGCTTGAAAAAACTGAGCAGAAATAAAAAAAAATATGGACTGAAAGAAGAGCACGAAAGAGAGATGAGAGGGAAGGAGGCTGTGGAAAAGAAAAGGACTTAAAAAATAGGTTTGGCATCATTCACCAGTGAATATAATGTAATTTAATGCAGAGTGTCTTTTAACTAAGCTGTAAAGAATCATCTATTGTCTAAAATCAGTTTAGGTAAAAGAGTCAAAAAGCGTGGTTGAATTCAATATCATGCAGTGTTACATGTTTTCATTGCAGTCAACACATTCGATGAATAGCACTTACTAAATGAAATGTTTTGTCTTTTTCACTTTCTGTGACATAGTATCTGTCGCTGTGCACCTCTGAGCTGTGTTTTCTGCCTGCGCAAATAAAGCTTCGACAAGACAGAAGTGAAATACGATGTTTGCTTTGTGTGTGAAGGGCTACAGGAGGCCCGAGCAACTGTTGAATAGCTCATTGGATATTCACCACGAGAACATATGAAGTGTACTTTTGACATTCAGAAGGCGGGATAATAATGTCAGTGCAAATACATCATGTGCACACAAAAGTGAAAGGCCTGAAATGAGCTTAATGGTGTGACATAACACAATGTGTGTGTGTGTGTGTGTGTGTGTGTGTGTGTGTGTGTGTGTGTGTGTGTGTGTGTGTGTGAGAAGAGAAAGAGAAGGAAAACGCCTGCAGGCAAGGAATGAATAGGACGTGGAAATGGGAGAGGGGGGCAA
>JBBMOE010000036.1:3382991-3419122 GCA_037975065.1 Chaetodon trifasciatus | reverse complement strand
ACCCCCCCCCCCCCAATCAGGTGGAAGAGGACTAGTAGGGCTCGCCATCACTCATGCAGACCCTCCCCCCTCTTCTCTTATCCCCCTGTGGGCTCAGATCATTGCCAAAGGAGCCACAGGCCACTTGCAGGCTGACAGTCAGCTCCTCTAATGGGCCTGGCTGTTTATTTTGTACTGCTTGGAAGTGGATTAGCTGGAGGTAATTATGGTTAATGATCTGCCCGCCTCACCCCGCTGATCTGTAGTCACCCGTTTGCTTGGCTAGCAGCAGCGGATAGCCACCGGCACCATTAATATGGGATAATGTTACCTATTAGAGCTACAAAAGCGAAAGGGGAGATGGAGATTTGTCAGATGGATAAGAGTGTGAAGGGTTTCGGAGAGAAATGACGTGGATCCATTTTGGACTGAAAGTGATGCGCGCTGAGGTTCAAGGAGCTTTTCAAATTACAATTCGATTACGTCCTCTGACATGTTGTTGTTTTGTGAGGAAAGGCCTCGGAGCAAACACGATTGACTTTGAGATTAACTTTGTCGGGGTGCTCCACCGCAGGGTTTAGTTTGTAAGCTGTGTTCGTCATTTACCTCTGGACGTCTCACTTCAGACATGGGTTGATTACTGAAAAGACGGGCATTTGCTGAGACGAATCTATTTTGGACTTCTGATGCCACTTGAAGCTAATTACTCATGTTTTAGTAGGATAACGATTTGTCTGTCAGCAGGATGAGCTCGCTTTGTTTGACAGTTGGAAGTGAAACATTCACAAATCATTCTGCAAACAAAAAAGGGTTAAATGCTCATTTACTAAAATAATATAAATGCCTTTGTCAGTCCTCAGTTGCTGCCTCTTTCGTACATTTTCCAAATTTAATCTGTCTCATCTATTATGCTCCTTTATATGTGCAACGTTCAAAGATGCTAAAAAAAAAAACATCAACTTTTTATTATGAAAAATAACTCAGTGCTGTTTTTCAGATCATTCAAACAGTTTTTAAATGGAATAATTTTTTCAACCCATGAAGGAAAACTGAGTTCTTCAGTTTATCTTAAAAATGAAACTCACAGCAGCCATGTGGGTCATCTTTCTTCTCAGCTAAACACATGAGGTGTCTGGAAGCTTAATGAAGACTGTAATTAAGAGGAAGGAGATCCTCGTGGTCTCTGAACTCCTGTGATGTTAAAATAACACATAGAGAAAAGAAAGGGAACAAAACAAGAGGTCAGATGTTTTTGAGATTCATAAGTCCTCTTTATGTTTACACTCTGGCTTTTCAACCGCTGACAGGAAATAGAGTGACCTCCTGTTCTGGGCAGGAAGTGCACATTCACTCAGATTTCACATTGAAACTGTTGATAATCAACATGAAGCATGAACAGATGCCCTTCTCTCTGTCGGCACGTTCATACTTGAAACTGGTTTGTTATGTAACGCTGGTGTGAAGCTGACGGTTTTGGTTGAACTGAGTTTTCTTTGTTTTTAATTATATTTTATTATGTGAGTGTATAATCTTAAAGAGTCAAACCTTTATCATGAAATGTTATACACACATTTCTTTTAATTCAATGTGTCAGTGCTCCATCTGACAACATGTTACAAAACATATTGCAAAATTCATAAAGAGCATAGACTTTCCATGAATGGTGTGTAAAATAATGAAAACAAATTGGTTTGATTTTGGTTCTTATAACAATAATGTAATGAATTGTAGTAAAGTCAAAACAGATGAATACTGGTTTGAGTTAATAATGACATTCGGTCACAGGGAGGCAGTTTTCAGGCCTAATTTTAGAACGGATGTTGTTAACTTACATTTCAGTGTGAAATGAAATCAGGAAATGTTCCTCCATTCATGGTCATCCTAAACACTTTTATCTCATATTGCAGCTTTATGTATTATGGGAACATGAGACTTTCTCCTTTAAAATGAGCCATGTACACACACACACACACACACACACACACACATACACATGCTCTATAGACTGTCAGTCACATAAAGCAGCTGAGAGCGATGTAAAAAAAAAAAAAAAAATGACGTCTTGTGCAGCCCGCTTTTTTCACATTCATCCATCTTGAAAATGCACCAGTAATAGCAACAAAGTGGTTTTTCCCCCCAAAATGAAGTTTTACTTAATCAAATCAAGGGTCAGAGAAACATATCTTCGCGTGAAAAGGACAGGACACATCAGGGTTAAACCGATTACGTCCTGTTAAACAGGCATTTCAGAGTCTCCATCTCAGACACATTTTCCTGCCTTTTCCAGTAATTTTTGAAAGCCTTCAAGCTGTAATAAAATATCACTTTTTGTGCATTTGTGCATTAAACACTCTTGGTCTCATTGCATTTTTCTGATGATAATCACATTTCCCCCGAATCCTCCCCCTGGTCTATTCCCATCTCCCCTTTTAAAGCACTTTGCTCCTGTTTCAGTGAAGATGACACTGACTCGGGGTGAGGGAGGGGAGGGGAGGGGAGGGGAGGCTGCAGGAGGTTTTGGCGAACGGTTCCAAATGGAGAGCTCTAGCTGGGGCCTTGTTCTGCAGGTTACGTGGCGTCACGTCTCATTTTGACTGAGCAGGAGAATACCCACCACACACACACACACACACACCACCATCACTACCACCGCCCTCTCAGGGACCCTCGTAAAGTGCTCTGATGCTTCATAATGCAGATCATTACCCAGAATGCTGCGGAAGACCCCAAGTCCCCACTTAGATGCGGAGCCTCCCAGAGCCCCCGTCGTGTTATGTATCCCTGCAGATCCCCTGCAGACGCTCTGATTGTCCATTGCTGCCCGCCGTCGCCTTGCCAGCACCGGGGTTTATTGACACTAAGTTGCCCCCACAAGGCGGTGTTAATACGCACGACAAAGACGTTTCTTTTCCTCTGTGTCAACCTGAAGGTGCTTACAAGCTGGAGGTTATTGAAACATGGAGTCATAAAGCTAACAGAAATATGACTTAAGATGCGATTGCACCAGGTGACCGATGCACGAGTGCGATCAAGTCATAGGCGATGATTTCACAACGAGAACAAGCGGCTGTGAAGCGGAGAGGGAGGCGAAGGCCTTATGAGGCTCCCCACTGCTGCAGACAGTAGGGGTGAGGTGATTGGAGCAGCACGCAGTCGCAAGTTTGACTCCAGCCTTTTCCGCGTTCCCATCACCGGGAAGCGAAACTTGTACTTCTGCGTTGATCTCAACCAAGCTTGCTGGCATTTTTCTGTCTCTATTTTTTAACATTAGGCTGGCTAGTTAGCTATGTAGCACAAGGTTTTCACATGACAGTAGTATCATCTGTTAAGTTAAAATGGTTTCAGTGTCTACATATGATATTGAATGATACAGTATGGAGCCCAGCAGTTACACCTGATCAGAGTTCAGGAGCGTGGATGCTTCTGGAGGGGATTTGATATCTGGAAGATATCAGATATTTTTGAGGATACAATCATCTGGGCCTCCATCACATGAGTATTCACACTGTCCTCAAGCAATCATTTATTCATCCACACAATTAGAAGGAACACAGCCGCTGCTTTATTAACTCTTTCCCTACCTGGCCATTGTTGAGCGAGCACAAAGAGGGCTTCAGGTGTTGAGAGAGAGACAGAGAGAGAGAGAGGAGGAGAGGATTTAATGAAAGCTCTGGCATCTGTATCCGATCCATCTTGTCAGTGTTGCACCACCATCGCTGCCCCAAACCAAACCCCCAGCATGCCTTGCCAGCCACTTTAATTACTTTTCCTTTTGCGTGGAATGGCGACCCGCAGAATTGACAGACAGGTGCAGCGATCCTGATTAATTAAAATAATAAAGACCGGGAGAGGACGGGGAGGGGGAATATCAATGTGTGGACATCTTCTCTTGATGGGCAAGCGGTGAGGGGACGTCAGACTGGGGCGGGAACATTGATTTGCTTTGTGACAACAGGGTGGCCTTCGGGCTTGACAGGGCGATGTGGAAGAAAGAGTGAGAGTAGAGGGAGGACGGGGGGAGGTAGGGTCTCATTCACATCCTGAGGGCCTCAGTTCAGCTCCCAGTGTGAGGACGCGAAAGCCCTCGGTGCCTCAGCAGCTGCAGTGTCCCGCTCTGAAAACACTGGTGCCATCACACCTATCAACATGAGATGGAGTTAATAAAAGCCCCCTCCCGGGATTCATCAGCTCTAATAGCCATACATTATTTCACCAGACAAAGGAAACATCTTTCTGAATGATAAGCCCAAAGAGAGTGTATGCTTTTTGTCCTATCACCTCCTCTTTATACATTGATACCACGTATTGTTTGTGGAAGGTGAAGTGGACACAAGATGGGATTAAGATACTGAGGAAAGACATGTTTGTTAATCAGGGAATATGGCCAGAAAATAGATTGCTATTAGCTTGAGTTCACATCAAATCAGCTGAATACATGGAAGTAATTTATCTGTTTTTCCAATGAAATTCTGAAAATGATTTTAAGTAATGAGAAAATAACTCAGCTCACAGCCGTATCACTTACTGCGATCGTATCATTCTCCCAACAGCATCACTTTTCTAAGGGAACCAAGTTCATCTCATACAGTACGTCAGCGTTTAATCCAGGGCCGGCGAGGGGACGCTCGCAGTAACATCCACCCATATTGTGGGCTGAAACCTGAGAAGTGTAAGTTTGTGTGTGCGAAAGCTGACCTGCAGTGCCCACATCCTCAAGCTGACACTTTAGAGCTGCTCTGTCTCAGCTGAGCGTGTCAGAACAACAGAGATGTGGAAAAGACCGGCATGTTTACCACCTCTCTGTGAAATCAAATACAAGCTGCTCGCAGCGGCCCGGCCTTGTGAAAGCAACAGATTGAGTCACTCGCAGCTTCAAAGTTGCTCTGATGCACAGCGGAAATGTGCATATAAAAGCCTCTTAGATGCCTCTTTGATTTGTTTTCACAGGTCAGTGCAGATTCTGGTGTGCAGCACTAATGTACTGAAAAACTGGCCATCACATTTTCATGCATGCAATCAAATTTGGATTTCACAAAATATGACTATAAAGTCAAATAAAATGACTTGTACTTACAGAATATACCACTAATACCTTCTGTAGTTTGACTCTGCATTGAACTGGTACAGGGTGGTACTGACATGCTCTCAGGGGTGTCTCTCTAATGCTGACAAAAAAAAATATTTGGAATTCAACATACTATAAAGCTCTTCTTTTGTAGTGGAATAAAACAAAGTACATTTACTCAAGCCTGATACAAATTTGAGCAACTGTACTGTACTTATTTCCATTTTTTAGCTTAGGGGAAACTGTTTTTTAACAGTGGTGAATGTAACTAAGCACATCAGCACAAATACTACACTTGACATTTTATACTTTTTTATACTAAGGGGAATATTGTACATTTTATTCCATTGGTTTATTTGAAAGCTTTAGTTACTTGTTACTTCACAGATTTCACACACAAAACATATGATGACTTTGATTTGATGCACTGTTGAACTGATTAAGTCAGTCAAGTTGTTCAAAACTGCTCCATTTCAATGAACTACAACAGCAAAATGCTCCTGACACATTACTGCATCACTGATGAGAATCCAGTAATACACTGTAATATATACAGTAATAATATAACGCTGACTGAGGCCCATTTTTGCATTGTGAGTTCTTTTCGTTTCACATTTCACAGTACATTTTGCTCATCATACCCATGCACTTAGTGACACTTTTAATCCAGGACATTTACTTGTAATGGAGTGTTTTATTGCTACTTTTACTTGAGTAAAGGATCAGAATACTTCCACCTCTACTGCTTTTTAACAACTGCATTTATCTAACAGCTGTAGTTCCAGTTTTAGATCCTCAAAATTAAGATTTTAGATGCAAAAGATGTGATCAGCTTCTAAAATTGATGCATTCCTACAGAATAAAGTGCTCAAATACACACATGTATATGTAACTGTGTGTCTATGACCTCCCCCGTGCTTCTTGGCATTTCTCTGATGCTTTCATGAAAGTATTTGTAACCGTTTGTCCACTTTGACACCGCCAACATTAAAATCCTGCTCACATGATACACATAATGTCTGCTTTTACTTTTGCTGCTTGTGTGTGTTTCCCTGATAATCTTGCTGTAGTTTTATTTGAGAAAATATGTTAATGCTGGACTTTAAAACGAAAAAGTATTTTTACATCATGCTATTATTCTAGCAAGAGGATCTTAAATATTTCTTCCACCACAGGCCCTCTGGGTAACTCTCCACCGAAGGCGTTTTTGTGTGACAGGTCTATGCTGGTCATGCTGACTGGTGTCTTCCCAGCTGTAATCTTTGTTAGAAATAAGAGGTGTGCCTTGGTAACTGAGAGCACTATACGCCACCTTATGGACAAATGAGGCCTAGCATGTTCAGTGATGCCACTTTTCATGTTGACTGAGCTGAGGGCAGCTGCACAGGATCATGATGACGGATGGTAACCAGCGACTGCTTTAGAATAAATGGATTTTTTTTCCTCATACATGGAGCCTTTTTTCTGCTTCAGTCACTTTTTCTTCTTCTTTCATTCAGGACAATTTTCTTACTCAGTGGCTACTTTAAGAGGACTCCATGATTATTAATGAATGTCAAAATCTTGTGACTTTTGATGACATGTATGTGACATCTTTCATCAGTGAAAAGAAGATTTAATGATGTGTGTTGAAGTGTTCTGATGCTACATGAGCTGCAAACTGATTTAAAACAAAAAAAAGTCTAAATGAAACACAAAACCAGAATCTTCACTACATTAGGTTTTAATAATCAAGTTCCACATTTTTGCTCTTTAACAAAGAGATGATACCATACTATAAAAGAGGAGAAATTGATTTTCACTGTGCTTATTAATGCAACAAAGTCAAAAGCTCTCAAAGCAGCTGGCTATTTGATATATTCATAATCAACTGCGCTGATGTACTGTGTAACGGTCTTAAACGGCGATGGATCTGGCAGGAAATGAAACAAATTCGATTGGCTTTCCGCGTCGTGTCTGAAGATTGGCTGCTTTGTTTCCTTTTGATTGGTCAATTAAAAGTGTGCTTCCACTTTCAAAGCCTGGACCCATTACAGAAAGTAATTTCAAGAGCCAAGCTGTTTGCCCTGCGCTGTCTGCTACGAGGAATTCCCTCTCCACTTTGGCAAAGTCAGGCCGAGGGAGAGAGAGTTGGTAATATTAGCTCCCGTTTTATTGAGAGATCCATTAATCGCAGCCTTCTGCCGCTGACCCTTTGACCCAGGCTGACCTCTGGACATCATGTTACCAGCCGGGCAAACTGCAGTTAAAGCCAGCAGGGCACACACAGCTCCCCTAAAAACTAATAACAATTTTCAACTGGCTGGTTTGTCTCTTTTGGTTTACATTTGTCCAACTTCTCACACCAGTACTTGTTATTATTAGTGAGAACAGTGTTTCCTTTTCCCTTGATACTTTACTGTATTTTTCAGTGTTTTAAGGGCCTGGGTGGTCCAGAAACTTCACCTCGCCAAAGTTTCACTAAATCGCAATTAATAAATGTATGTAATTAAAGATTAAACATAAAAGTATGACACCTCAACAAGAAAACTTTAATCCAAGAAGCAGTAAGGTGGTTTTTACTGGAAAAGCTTTATTGTTTCACTGACAAGGAAGCATTAAGGAGTGAGCAATGCGTTGCTTTTTGATCTTCTTGCTGATCATTTATTTGAATTAACAATAAATTTTCTAATAACTTTCGATATCCAAATTATCAACTTGCTCCCTCAGCTCTGCGTCGTGTCCTTGTCTGTTTTAGTTAACATACAGAGTGTCAGCAGTCTGAAAGATGACAAATCCTTTTCCAGAGAGCTGCTTGAGAGCAAAACAAACATTAAGGCATCACGAGGACGCATGCATTAGGCGATGGAAAAACATCCAGACAGGTGGGGTGGGGCTATGTACAGTAATATACCCCCATTAAGTATCCTACTCATCTAATGCTACCATTAAGTATCCATGTCTTTAAGAGGAGCGTAGAATTTCATTGGAATAATCCTGACATGACTCCGAGGACTGCGTGAATATTACGCTAATAATATATGTCGACAATGTGAACCTTTATAGAGGAATATGGGAGCTATTTCATTTCCAGCTCCTCGACAAGCTATTTTCGAAGATGATCGCCGAATACATTTATTGCAGCTTTATGATGGGTCATTTAGGAAGTATCATTCCTGCAGTACTTTACAGAATCTCTTTATCAGCTGTCGAGCGCCCCACAATAGAAGACTTGTGTAACTTTATATACGCCTTTGTCTGATGGCTACATAAACTGCACTCTACCTGTTTTTCGACAGCCGAGGCCTGAGCCCAGGACAGGCGTTGAAAGCAAATACCTGATTGTATTAGTGTCTCCCCTTTAAGCTGTTGTCACCTAGCTGACCGATTATGGGCAATTACCTGCTCTGTCGGAATCCTAGCCGAATAGATTGAATTCAGATTGATTTTCGCCCAGGAAAGAGGAGGGAATTTAAAGCCTTTTTTAATTGGGTATTTGGTGTGTGCTGATCTGAACACCGTGGCCTTCCCGAGGGATCCTTTATGGGCCAATAATGGCATTGGAGTGGGGGGGTGCTGCAGTCTCGTCTGCCGACTCCCTCCCAAGGCCATAACCCTGCATTTGCTCTGAGTGCTTTTCTATTATGCATTGATAGTTGAGCATCAATCAATAAGAGGGGAAACAGAAAACCCAGCGAAACCAACTTCTTAAGTGTAAAATGCCTCTTAATACCCGGGGCCTTTCAAACAACTTAACCTGGACGCTTTTTACCCTCGCCCTTCCTCCCTCTGCTCTTTGAGGGACACTTACCGGCGCCTGGCGACACAATGTTTTATTTAGGAGGGCTGGAAATGTGCAGCTCTCAGGTGAAAATGTACCGCAACCCTCTGGTTATACTTCAGCAATACATCACTGCATGTTTGCAGGAACAGAAACAGACGCACGGAAGCAAAACAGATGATTGCATTTCCATTAAATTTACACATTTTTCTTTTTCTCCTGCTCTGAAAAACCTTTCTAAAAAAAAAAAAATATCAGCAATGTAAAATAGGTTGTGGCCTTTTGTTGACTTGGCTTGTTTGATTTTGCAGCAAATCAAAAATAACCATCCTCAAGGTTGATAAGGTCAGCAGAAAGCCAGTTGATCATATTATGGATGTAGCATGTCTTGAAATCAAATCCCATAAATGATTTAAAGATGATGCTAAAAAGATGGCTTCTTTATGTGAACTTTATGCAGTTGAGAGAAAAAGAGAAGGCAACAGAGTCACCTTTCACATGACCAGTGCCCTGCTTCACAAAGCGAGGACGATTCCGGGAAGGAAAAGGGGACAAACTAAGTCTAACCCACAGATAAGAGGGACGGCGGGGATCGGACCCCCTCAGTGGAAGAGATAAGAGGGGGAGTCACAGCAATGGCCAGCCACATAATACACAAGCCCACCTCCAGCCGTCTAAATCTCCCATCAGCACCAGTCCCCACCGGCCCTCCTGTCACCACTAATGCACCTTTTCCTATAGGACGAAGCCCCAGATGCAGTAAGGTTATCTGGGGCTTTGCAGGATTTCTCGGAATTGGCAAGTTCACCTTTCCTTTAGTCCAGATGACAGGAGATGATACAGTTGGGGGGGATCGATTGTTGGTCGCACTGCACGTCTTAGTTCGACATTTTCGATCTTCGTCAACCGCTGATTGCTGTTTTTACATACCACCGGGTTAGGATGTAAACTGTGGATTATGAAAAAAGACAATTAAGCAACAAGGTGTTACACAACATCGGTGTGAAGGAAACTGGTACAACTCTTCCGTCCTTGGTGCCAACGTGGGCCTAAACACACCAAGTAAAACATTTCTTTGTGTCAGTTATCCCAATAGAGCAAAACGAACTCTAATGGCCAAATCATTTTGTAGTCAGTGTTCAGCAGAGTAAAAACCATCACTGCCTGCCTTTTAAAATCACCATCGCCCCTATTAAGACACAAATATTAAGCTGGTTGGGGGAAGGTGTGGAGGGGTTATGCATAGATAGCATGCCCCCAAACTACTTTGGTTACACAAACTTTGTTTTTGGCCTCAGTGCATCAGAGCCCTCTCCCTCCGTCTGCCATCTGCTGCTGAAGAATCTGTTTCACTCGATGAGCCAAGCCCAGCCTTTATTGGTCCTAATGGCACTATCAGCTGAGCCGCCAAACCCAATTACCTTTTAAAAAGGGAGGCCACCCCAGCTAATCATGGCTGCCTAACCTGATTTGCCTGTGATGAAGAGACGGGATAAAGAGCAGTTAATGGAGGGAGAATGATCTCACAAATACAAAAAACTCAATTCATTTCTCCGGGAGAGCAATCTGTCCGATTCAGCGGTAATGGAGTGGAGATTCATTAGTCCTCGGGCCTTAGTAGTAGCACCGTCCCCTTATCAACTGAATGACAAAAGAACATTCAGGGTGCTCCTCTTGTACACTTCATGTCATTGGGAAGACACCCAGAAATATCACTGTATTGGTTATGGATATCGAAATCGGGTGGTGTTTCTGCATTTTTTCAATCCCACACAACATCGAGCTACCAACCACGAAAAATTAAAGATAGTGGCTCCAGTTGTCAGTTCTTAAATGGTAAAAGACTTGAATTCATTGTAATTAATGCCAAATGCAAGAGCGCAACATTTTATATTTCTCTTTTTTACTGAGGCAATAACTGGACTGGAACAATTCATAAATCTGTTCTTATACTGTTTGCTCCTCACTTGTGTGATAATACATGCAGATTTAATACACTGTTTCCAAACATTTAGTGACATTATATTACTAGTAATGTGATGGAGGCCAGCTTTTTATTATGTTGAACCAGTTTTGGGCCAAAGGAGTTACTATCAACTGTGTATCCAGTCACAGAGATCAGTGCCTCTGGAACAAAACAAAGACCTCTAGGACTGAAGTGTCTGTTTGCCAGGTTTGATTGCTGTCCACACCGCCTCTCGAAGGTCTTATCATCCAGCATCCAGGCCTAAACTGGAGCTACGTGTCAGCCAAAGACATCCAACATCCGCTCTGTGCTCCGGCAGACTCCAGTCTCATTCACACGCATTTTCCCTTGATGATGTAAGTGACACACATGAATGACCAATTGATGCCGAGAACGTCGTGCAGGGGATGAATGACCGAGAACATGGGCCGAAAGGCAGAGATGACCTGACCCCCAACCCTGTTGAATCCACTCACCACTGCAGTTTCAGCTTGGCCTGGCCCAGATATGATCCAGAGGACGTCGGCTAGATGGGGCATAGGGCCATAGCCAGGGTTTGCAGACGGACATTAGGCCAAAGCCAGAGTTAAAATCCTATTAGTTTGAGTTGGGAATCGGATTATCGTCGTCGAGAATCACTCGTCTGGCAACTAGGGTCTAATTTACGCCAATCAACGGCAATTATTGAGGGGAAGGGAGCCCCTATTAGAGAGCCTCATCCACTTAGTCTAATGAATGGGGAAGATTCAATCTTGGCTGTGGAGATGCATTGGAGAGCTGCAGCTGAACGCGACTGCACCAGCAGGCTAAAGAAGAGCTGCTGTTATTTATCAATGGTGGGGTGCTGTCAGAGCAAACATGCGTTAGCCATGGGGCGCTAGGCTCTGGTTTCTGATGGTCTGTAGGCACTCTGTCCTGTAAAGCGGTTAGTGTAGCTCTCTACAGCCCATTATGTGTATATCATACTTGGAAAGACATGTGCTTGTGTGTGCATCACGTGTTAAGCCTGGAGAGCTGGATGTTTTATTTCTCATCGTGAATCATAAACTTGGAGGTCTATAACGTTCACTTTGGAGCACAGACTGCACTCACTGGGTATGGACAAAATACTGTGAATGGCATCACATGTTCCAAAAATTGTCATGTTTTCCTCTCAGATGTTTGCAGAAAATAATGAAGCAAAAAGACAACTCAACACTCCTTTTATTTTTAAATTTCCACTCTTTTCAGTTTTTGCATAACTATCTGAGAACAAAGGGCGTTTTCTCACACTGCTGCTGCTGTTTGAGGAAGTCTTTGATTAGCTGAATAATAACTGCGCTTGTCACCTACCCAAACCTGGTGACTCATATCACTGCGGCCTGTCAACATCATTCACCAGCACGAGTATTTGCCACTGAAAGCTTCCAAATATTTGAGTGAATCAGGTCATGTGAAGTGTGCAGTGTGAGTTTGTGCCATAGACTTTAGTTTTATCTCCATTCTTACACTGCCCTCTGCTGCTACAAAAGCAAAACACATTGTGTGAATGTCAGTGGCAGCCGAACCACACGTTGTATTTTAATCACATTCATGAGTAAATGGAATTTGGTGGACTTAAAAAATTGAATAGTGGCAACAGAGAGCCTATTTTTGCTCTGTTGATCATAATTATTGTGGTGGGTGGAAGCAAAAACCATGAAAGACTGATTCACATGTTCATCATGCATATGCAATTGGTTGTGGGTATCCCCAAATTACATCAGATCCTGTGTGTCATGACCCCTTACATGCTGCCATTATCCAGTCTTGCCTGCATGTAAATGCATGTAACATAAAATAAAACAAAAAAAAGGTTCCTGAGTTTGATAGTGGTGGTGGTGGTGTCCTCAAAATCTCACCCAGGGGGGAAATTCCACTGCCTTTAATGGTTTTCAGTTGGTGTTTGGCTTTTCCAAATTGGTGAAAAGGTGCAGATGTGCACCAAGTTATTAATAACAGCAAATATTTCCTGAGTTGAAGGTTTCGCTTCCGATCGAGGCTGTTGTGATTTTTCCGTTCTGAACAAACAACCCCACATTAGGTTTAATCTTCTCAATTTCACCATCATCAATAGCAACATTTGTGTCTACTTCTTGACGCTTTTAACTTATTTCTATTGTAATCTTCGCTATTTGTAAAACAATTCAGAAATGTACTCACATCATCTTCTTTTACTCTATCTCTAAAATCTTTCATATAATTGTTCCTGCAAACATGTTAACCGTCAACTAAGTGAAGAAACCTGTAATAGCAAATAGAAGAAAAACAAAAAAACAACCTGCTTCTCTTCCAGCTTCATTAATGGGAAAACTGAGCTGTGGTTTAAGTCATGCACTCGAAGACTGACTCATCTTTTTCCTTTATCTTAGCTGCTTATGGGAAGATTAACAGGAGGATGGAGCGTGCTAACTCATTTCAGACCACGTCCTTTCCCTTTTCAAGTGTGACTGATCAGAGAAGTCAATTCAAACCTTGTCCCTACAATCTGCGTGGGGGGTAAAACCATATTTGTTCCTGTGGTGACCTTCACTTCTCGCTGACTGTGGGCTGCTTGTTCCACTTTACTTTTATGCTCTCATAATTGCTAATCATCGCTCCCAGTGAGGGTACTTCATGGTTCAAGGGGGACAAACGCTGAGGCCAGTCGCTTTTCATAATGATCCTTTAACACACATGAAGTTTCGATTCTGGTAGTCGCCTGTACACAAACAATGTCAAGCCCCTAACCACAGGCAGCCGCCCCCTCACACGCAGTGCTAAACCATGCTCTGTCATGTCGCTACTGTGGTACATACAGAAATTAGCCGACTGATTTTTATTGAGGTGAAGGAAATGATTCAGGTCAGCACTATACCATCGACAAACTCTTGTTTATTTTTTATATTTCTTACATAAATCCTGCTCATTCACTGTAATTCCACTCAATATTTCCCCCTGCTCAGCCGAGTGCAGTGGCTCTTTGGGGCCCACCCCCTAGTTTGAGAAGCACTGCATTAATCAGAATCAGAATCAGCTGTATTTACCAAATATCTATGTGCATAAAAGGGATTTAACTCTGGTTTAAAGGATCAGTTAAACATTTTGAGTAATAAGCTGATTTTCTTGTTTTTTCTTAGTCAGATGAGAAGATCGATCCCACTCTGATGTCTGTACAGTGAATATAAAGCTACAGCCAGCAGCCCCTTAGCTCAGACTGGCACAAACACTGGAAACAGTGAGTCTGAATCTGTCCAAAAGTGACAAAAACCATCTACCAGCATCTGTAAAGCTCACCAATTAACATTATATACCTTGTCTGTTTAATCCATACAGAAGGTACATGTCGAGGTTTGACGGGAGCTTATGCTGCAGCACATTTCTCAAGGCTTCCTGACAAATTCACAGTGAGAACAAGAGTCCAGACGTTTCTTCTTTTATGGATTAAACAAACAAGATATGACTAGTTAATTAGTGAGCTTTAGAGGTCATGTTAGGCAGATTTTCTTACCTTCAGGGGCAGTCAGGCTAGCTGTTTCCACTGTCTGTGCCAGGCTAAGCTTTGGCTGGTAGCAGAAAGCATGAAAGCTCTATAAATCTATCTCTCAGAATTTTAATGCATATTCTAGCATATAAACAGTGCAAATCACAACTTTATAGTGACATATCAAGAACAGGATCAATGATGAACTTTTTATTCCACGGCCTCACTTTCTGTCTGCGTACTGGTGTTTATTTAGGGTGTTTAAACTTGTCAGCAACACAAAATAATTATGCCATCATGATTATTATCAGCCAGATACATTGTCTGCTGTTTTTACAGTGAAAATACATGTTACAAGTACAAGTGTCCCATGACCTGAATTGTCAATTTATAACTGTCCGAGACAATGCCTTTTCTATTGATAACAAAAGCAGGAGAGCGTAAAAACCTGCCAAAAGTATCATTGTGAGGTGAGCACACAACTATTTTCAGTGATCTGGAGGTAGGGAAATTCCTAAAGCACAAAACTGGTCGCTTACAGAATAACAAAAATAACTCTGCTGAAGACATTGAGTTTGTTTTGTCTTAGTGAAGATGCAGACAGCAAGAGTGGGAGTGTGATCTCTGTCAGCATATGCATGCCTGAGAGTGAGAGGAAGCTGCCCCTGCGTGCCGATATACCACAATTGTCAGCACGTCAGCAGGGGGTGGCAGGTAAAAGAGGAAGCCCCTTCCAAATACCTTGCACTTAATATTTTCACTGCAGTCTCACTGGAACCTAACACTAATGCAAACATATTTTTGCCTGTTGACAGCTTCAAGGGCCAAAACGTGACTTGACATGGGTCAAAGGTGCAAACATGTCAGGAATAAATGATGACACTCCATCATAACCTTAGCAATAGTTTTTGTGTCACTTATGCAGAGATGAAAAGGGTCAAACGATGCACCAAACCCCCTTTTTATCTGAACTTGCACAGAGCCTGAGGGCCTTCTGTACTGGGTCAGAGTCAGTGATTGGCTTTATGTCTCCAAGAAACTTTTGCTCATAGTATATCACAAATAATAATAATTTGAGGCGCTCTTGGGGGCCCTCTGGTGGCCACGGGGGCTCTAAGCAGGCGCTCAGTAGCTTGTGCGTCCCTCGTCTGTTTTTTCCAGCGACTTCTTCCACATTTTTCCTCTGTTAGAAGTGTTTTATGGGTGAGTTGTTGTTCATTTGAATGGAAGATCTAAGCCTGCAACAGCCTATATTCAGCCATCAACACCTTCTGGTCGACAGGGACTGACGGTTGCTCATCGCGTGCCGTCATCAAACCACAAACACCAGCGCACGCGCGGTAGACACGCCCCATGTTCCGGGAGCGTCGTGTGACCGTTGAGACCCCGACGCAGATTATAAATCAATACAGTTTTGGAAGGTGAAATTTGTTTGTTGTTCGTTAGCATTCACTGAATTGGGACGGCCAATTTAGAAGCAATTTCGGGGATGGTGGGCTGATAAATTTTGCTTCCACAGGTTTAGGTTAGCGTGACTTGTGACATGCTTTTAAGTAAAAGTAACGGTAACGGTGTGTAACGTATGCTTTTAAGTAGCGGTATTATTTTGTCTTAAACTCGGTTTAAAACCGTGAAATGGAAGTGTTTTACGAGGTAAAACGTTTATCTCCGACGTTTTACCTGGTAAAACACCAGCTAGCTATGTTAACTAGTTAGCTGTTCGACAGTTAGAGGAACAGCTAACTAGCTAACGTTAGCTAACTATCAGTATCCATTTTTTTACTGTACTGTAGAAAGTGTTATACGAGGCGTCTCAGCAAATCCTCCGCCCACTGAAGAATATTTGTGTTGTTAACATATTTCAGAATATGGATTGGATTGAATAACTGCTTGCTAATCTAACTAGTTACAGCTGGTCATGCTAGCTTAATCACTGGACGCCCTTGAACCCTTTAAGAGAGTCTTTAGACCGTGCGCGTTTGTCAGTATCATTCCGTTTTTTTGAAGCGTGGTTTCATGTTCTCTTTTCAGTCACCCTGTAAGATTTCAGGATGTTTCGTGCTGATCGATTATGTCGAGGTTCCGGAAGAGGCTCTTTTCCTCAAATCCTCAGTAAGAATTTCCCTCCAACACCAGGACTGACTGAATCATCTGAACCTCTGTCTACCTCCAGTGGTCCTGGCATATATGTCTTCGGTAAACAAATGAAAGGTATATTCAAATCACCTGTGACAATTCATCCAAAAGCTAATCCAGATGATAGCCTCCAGGTTATATTCAGCCCCTTTGAGGTCTGGTTTCTGTTGCAGCCAAATGCAGAAATCTATGTAGGTTTAAATCTTTAACTTGCCCTTTCTACACTTCCACCAACTAAGGTCCTGCTGTCAAGCCAAAAGTGTCACCTGAAAGGCTGATTGACAGATACAAGAAAGGTGACATGAATGCTGTGGCTTTGCTCAATCACCTTGCCCAGACTTTGATGTTCCACCTGGAAATAAAGGAGACGGTGACCACAGGTAAAGCTCCTCAGCATCTGTGCATTCACATTAACTTCAAAGACCAACACTGCTGTTGTTGGTCCATGAAAGCCTGTCAGTTAGTTATAGTTGTCAATATATGCAAAAGACTTCTGTGCTGCCTGTTTTCAAATTGTAATTTTTTGACTCCTGATGACTTCTTTCATCGATATAATAATTCATTGTCACAGAAAAGCAGACTTACTTGTTTCAGGACTGCAACAAACAATTATGTTCATTATTGATAAACTTAACAATCATTTTTAATGAGTAACTGATTCATCACAGACTAATTTCAGCTCCAGTTTGTTTGTTTGAGGAGTTATTTCAATTACTGTATCAGCAGACTCTGAAATTTTTAACACTGACCAGATGTTTAAGTTTAGTCAAGAGTTTTAATATTCTGATGTTTACATATATAGAAAATGGTTAGCTATTCTTACATTATATACAGTAAAACAGAGAAAAATGTATCAGTACCTCTAACCTGGCTCAGGAAGATAAATTGTTGGTCCAGTAGCCACATTTGCTATCCCAAAATTCAAAAGTCTGTGTTTTCATGCCAAGCAAATCCTACATCTGCTGATTCCGCTTCTTTTGACTCCGTTCACTGCTTCAAGGCTCCAGCCAGTGAAGCCAGCTTTTCTAAAGGATGAAAACCTGCAGGCTCTCAGCTCCTGAAATTACTCCAAAAATTTGGCTGCTTACACCACATAGTAGCTTATTAAAAAAAAGTAACCAAAGACAACCAGAGCTGAGGATTCATCTCCAAACAATTTCTCAACTCTTGTTTTCTCAGGCAATGCATCAGGGCTTTATTTTGCCTTTTGTGTGGTGATTGATGGGGTCGAGTACAAGACTGGCATGGGGAAAACCAAGAAGGAGGCTCGCCTCAATGCAGCTGTGCTTGCTTTGGAGGACCTGCTGCCCACCTTGGAAAGTCTGGACTCCCTCCCTGTAGCATCAGGTTAGGGTCTAATGCTGATCAACGTCTTAATGTATTTCTGCAGCACTTTTTGATCATTGTGATGTTACAGTGCATGTCATTATAATGTGGTGAACCAAAACGAGACTCAAGTCTGCTACAGTGAAGATTTAGTGCTATTCTTGATGGTTATCGTTTTTGATGAATAGAAAATCAGGAACATATATTAACATAATCCATGATGAAGGTGGTTTCTTGCTACATTTAGAAATTGTTGATGAAAATCAGATGAAAAATAGCGGAGAAATAAATTACTGGAAGCATTCGAAATGTTCAGAAAGGTACAGAAATCACCACTTAAAGGAAATACTGGATAGACACTATTTTAACTAATTTATGTAACCTTACCTTACAACCTTAGGATAATTCATAGTAAACATGATACAGTCAATTTAAGCAGTTAAACATGTAGAGGATGATTATTGAGAGTTGACAGCGATGACTGTTAAGACCTGTTTTAAAAAAAACTCTTACAGTGGAGCTTAGTGTCTCACAAGTTTGCCCTTTATTCATTTCCATGCATGTTTTTTCTTCAGGTGTCCCTCCACCCCTGCCGGTAAAAGAGCAGTCCTACATCTCTAACATCTCTCCTTGTCGAGCCATTCACGGTAATTCAGAATTTCTTCATGACTCTCTCAGGGAAGGGGAAGTGCAGGGTATACTGCACAAACACGTGCTACTGTAGAATATACATATCTTTATACATACCTTCTGAGGGTTCAGGGTGTCTGAAATGAGAAAGCCAGTTTAATATGTGTTTCTTCCTTTTTGGTGTTAAGGAACAAAGAATTCCATCAGCGTCCAGATTGTACACGCTGTCAGGGATAAGGTCATTGAACTGATGAACAACCACCCAGAGTTCTCTGCCTGCGCAGGCACCACAGCAGCGTTCGTCATGCAGACCTGTAAGTGAGCTCTCACAAGGAAAACATTTAGGGGAATCATGGTCAGAAGGTTGTTCATTAAACAGCTTCACAACAGTTTGTTTGATCTGAAATTACTTTGCTCTGTCTGATTTGTGGTTGAGTCGTAGTATGTACAAGAGCAATTTGACTTTGGTGTGTACAGTGTGAAGACAGTCCTGCCTATTAGCTATTTTCACTGTGAGATGACTAAGATTTATGATACAGAAACACATTGGTAAAAAGGAATACTGCTGTACTTGTTGTTTCAACAGGACTATTCAGAAAAGGAAATGTCATTCCTCAACAAAAACAGAAATGCTTGCTCCTAAACTGCAGGTGTTACGGTCTGTTCAGCAGTTGGATGGCCACTAGCTGAGTAAGCTGCATTTACCTCTGTCCAAACTCTTCTCTACCTCTAGCTGGTGGATGTGAGGTGGTTGCTTTCGGCACTGGGGATTTAAACACCAGAAAGAGTGCCTCGTCCAGTGGGCGGATTGTGCATGATTCACATGCTGTGGTAACTGCAAGGAGGTCACTGATGAGGTCAGTTGCAAACATGACCCTGTGTGATTATCCCGCGAAGTGTTTACACACTTAACAGTCAATTAGTATGATACTTAATAATGATTTGAAGCACAGAGGTTTCAAAATCAGTTTTTAGCACCAAAAAGAATACTATTACATATGGAAACCTTTTTACTTTGTAGAAATCATCCTGCAAGTAATGGAAAACACTATTTCATGAAGGCGGTCAAGATGAACATGAGCTGAAGCATCTTCAAACACAAAGAGATTTGTATCATGTAGTCACACAGATGACTCGTGTGCCTTTTGCCAGTGGAGCAAGTTTACATAGACACACATGTCGACCACAGAAGCCTACAAATGTCTCTGAGAGTGACTCGCAATGTGGTTGCATTTCCTGTTGTTTTGTTGAGCAGTCCCACAATGCAGATGGTAGTGCTGATTACTGTTAAACAGCACAAAAACTGAATACAGGTGGTTTAAAAAAAATGAATGCCTCTCTTTTACACATCCCCCATAACCACTAATATGATTCAACAAAATACACTATCAGTGTAGGTTTTCACCTCTAGACGCAGGTGCTGCACTTATGCACATATTTCAGGTGTGACCTAATGAGCCATTCTCATGCTGTGCTGTCAGGTTTCTGTACCGGCACCTGTTGATGTTCTTCAGCAAAACGGCCAATCTGACGGCGAGGTCGATCTTCCAGCAGAGCAGCAGCAGCAGCCTCCTCAGCCTGAAGAGTGACACCACCCTCCACCTCTACGTGAACCAGCTTCCTAAGGGTGCCGCTCAGCTCCCTTCCAGGCTGTGAGTATTTGAGTATCGGCTTCATCCTGTTGAGGGACTCGCATCTATTTTCTCACGAGACACTGACAAAAGGGGATGCAATGGTTTCGAGTAAGGGAGAGGTTATGACAAACAGTTAGGTCTTTCCAAGAGCCACAAAACTGACAATTCTAGGAAAAGTAGCATGAATAATATTTTTTTCAAGTGCAATGCTTTCAAAAGCCTTTCATCAACTCTGTGCTCTATTCTCAGGCGCCTCAATCCGCTCTCCATTTCGGCATGGCAAGTAAACAACGAGATCAGCCTACACCTGTTAGTAGAGGGCAAGGTGAATTTTAATACTGCTTGTATGTTAAATACAGCAAAGGAGTCATAATATAAATGGCAGTACCATTGTTCTGTTACCATCACTGCATAACAACAAATTGATTTTTCTTTTAAAGGTGTTCTCGGTTTTCTCGTCGGCCTTTGATCACGCTGCCTCCAAGGTGGTCAGCATGTCCTCTACAGACAAGCTCACTCAGTGGCAGGTGCTAGGATACCAGGGAGCCTTGCTCAGCCACTTCATCGAGCCCATCTATGTCCAAAGCATCCTCATAGGCAAGTCAACAAGTTAAATCCTGCTCCTGAGGCTGAGATTATCAGGTTTTTTAGTATTAGGGAATTTAAAGACGTACGCTCTCTTCAAAGTGTCTGCTACCTTTTGCTAAAACCTGACCATGTTGGCTATACAGCAGTTTGTTTTAAGAGCATTGTTTTAAATATATCAATGCAAATGACTTAAGAATCACTCCAGGGTTGATGTTAGGTCAGACAGTGAAAAGAAAATTCAATTAATCGCCTAGACCTACCTGTACATAGGTATTTCCTGAGAGATACTAACTTTTAAAATCTTAAATCCTACAGGTGACTCTGGCTGCAGTGATATCCGTGGCATGGAGATCTCTGTTTGCCAGCGTGCAGAGGGGGTCACCTCCCAGCTGCCCATGTTCTACTGCATGATTAGGCCTCACATCAGCCTGGTGCCTTCTGTGGCTACCAACAGCAAGGACAGTGGCCAGTTGACCTACGGTATTAACTGGAGCGAAGGAGACAGCTCCCTGGAGGTTGTGGATGGCCTGGAGGGCAAGACTGTAGAGAAGTAAGGATGACTGTATAGGAAGCTGGCAGTAGGGCAGTTGGCACCAGCTCCACATTCGTAGTCTGCATTTGGTTCCTAGCCTTTGTATTCCTCATTTCCCTCCATACACACACTTAACTAAATCATAAATGATAAATGGATGATAATTGGATGACAGTCATTTCAAGGTTGAAACAAGGTAGCCTCATTGGCAGGTTGCCAGCCATGAACTGTGAGAAGTCTTTAGCATGTTCCCTCATCAAAGCTGGGATTTATTTACTTAAACTTCCTGCTGTTTTGTATTGTAGGTCTCCCTTCAAGAGTGGCTCTGCCCTGGCAAGCCGTCTTTGCAAAGCAGCAATGCTGCACCGCTTCAAGTTGGTGGCCAAAGAGGGCCAGAGGCAGGACCTGCTGGCCACAAGCTCCTACAGAGAGGCAAAGGTAATCTCAACAGGTCCTCCCCACACCTATGTAATGTTTACCAAAATAACTCGACAGCACTGAGATACAGCATATAATACGTCCATTAGAATTGAGATATGTTGCAACACTGATCCACTGACATTCACTTTATTTGTTAAGCAAAAGCAGACCCTGCATTTTGAAATTAATCAATAGATTTACAAATAACCTAATTCCCAGTTTCCAGTTTGAAAAATGATTTTGGTTGGGCTGTACTGAATAGGTTGATGCTTTCAAGCTTCATTCATAATGTTTGTATTCTTATTCTAAATCGACATTTGAATGCTGTGCTTTTTAGGGTTAAAGCCCCAAAGGGGCAGAACCCTGATGTGTTTGTGTTGGTTTGTTATTATTATTAAGACCAATGGCTCGACTTTCCATGAGCTGGAATTTGGCTACAAATTTGGAACTCGGCCCATTAACAGAAAATAATGTGCAAGTGCATCCGAAAAAATTTAAGCCCGATTAGCCAGATGGTCATGCTGTAATTAAGGTCCAAAAATTCAATTTTGGAAAAGTGACACCCCTCACATGCCCTCTTGTTAGTCTGGTTGACTTGAAATTGGACACACAAGTCCACCTTGATGTGCTCTACAAAGAAAAAAAAAACAAAAAACAGTAATACCAGTAGAACTCAGTAGCTCTCTGTAGGGGTCTTTGTTATTCATACTGCTTCTATTGTTGTTCTGTCACTGAAGAGGATGGCGATGCCGTACCAGGAGGCCAAGAACGTGCTGAGGGCGTACCTGTTGCAGCAGGGCTTCGGGTCCTGGCTGGTCAAGCTTTCAATTAGTGATAGCTTCAGCAATTGAATAAAAAGACAATGCAGGAAAAAAAGCTACATTTTGGAGGCATTTATATTCTAACATGGTAAAAAACTAAGTTTAGTTTGCAAGAAGCACTTGTTGTGGGATTTCACCATCCTGGCTGTAACTTTCTGTTAAAGTTAATCTCCGCTCATGTCTTAAGAGTAATTTTGTTTTTGTGAGAGGAATGCAATACTATAAATGTGTACAAAGTGCCTTTTTTTTAGCCAAATAACTTGCGTTGCAACCCTCTATGGGCCTTTATTAGGGTAATAGTTCTACTTCCCTCTGTTGATGGTCTGCATGCTCTATTTACATTGTTTAACTGTTTAAAATAGTACTTTATGCTGTTGTCTATTATGGAAATAACAGTGTAGAATATATGCCCCAGAATGTTTGCGTCATATGTTTGAACTCTGCCTTTAAACTCCTAAGGGCTCTTGGGTATGGCAATTATATTATTGTTATATAAAAGATGAATGAGTTTGGTCTCACTAAAGATCCTGTCTGTGTTTTCATCCCCTCGGGACAAAAATTACATTTTTGGTGCTTATTCTGCAAGTTGATATAAAACTTGAAAACGTGTGTGAAGATTCCCAGTCATCCAGGTCAGTGTTATCCCAGCAGGGTTGAATCTGAATGTCTCTCTCCTTTAATAGGTACACTCACATAGATGGCAAACATTTAACAGTCTATGCCCACTGAATGAAAAAAAAAAAAAATATATATATATATAATATAAAAAAGTCAAACATTCACATTTTATGCTAGCCAAAATGTATTAATAATGGGCATGCCTTTAGTATTTAAAAATGCTGCAGTAAAACAAACTTTAAATGATCACAGAGGTACTTGGGGATCTGCCGTACATGTATATAGTTGACCGTTGACCTACCATAGGCAGCAAAGCCAAAACTTGATCCCTTGCTCAAATAGACAGGTTTTGGTTTTTGCAGTCAAAGAGTTCTTACATTTTCTCTTGTCTCTTGTGTACAGCTAAGATTTTTGTGAGCCTTGGCATAGGTAATGTGCTATCGGTGGCAAAAATCATTTTCAGGCTGCACAACATTTTTCAACTCCTCACCCAACATGGCTTGTGGACCCCGAATCGTGTATCTGAAAATCACGTCATTAGCACTGAAACCTGTGCTCTCCAGTGACACCTCCAGTATTGTAAGCAACAACCAACAAACACCGGCCCCTTTCCCAATCCTGAGAGAGTTTGGTACAATAGGAACACAACATAGACTTCAACATCTGATGAAAATGTTCAAGGGCTTCTTGAGCCTGATGTTCGACCCTCAGCTGTTACACCACTTGAGAAAAAGCATGAGACATGAAATTACTCCCTTGTCAGTTTGGACCACCACTGGGACAACAAAGGCAGTCATAAAGGAAGTCAATGCTTTCAGTACTGCTTTGCTTTTAATGGAGCACAAGGGGAAAGCTGCAGCACAAGGAGGGAGAGGGCACCACCACCTGAACAACAATGTCTTCTTGCATACCGTTCAACACACAAGTCCACTTCCTAACAGCAATTCACCATTAAGAAAATAGCTTCTAGGAATACACTAGAGCTCATTTTGGGGACAGACCAACACAAACAAGGATTCGCTGTAGGATGTGCAGCTTGTTCTATAATACTTCTTGATGCAGTGATGGCAGCAGGACAGAAGACTCAGAACTCTGAGACCATTCTGTCCCTCAGAATGTTCTTCTGCCTGAGAAAGCTGGATATGTTCAGAGACCTCAGACTGCTCTGACTGCCCATGTCTCAGCACAGGAAGAAAAACCTTGAAGCTGCTGTGTGGCACATGCATCTGGTTCTTCAGACTCCTGCAAGGGTGAACCTACATACAATAGTGGTGGACCGTCATTCCAGACTTTCGCCGCAGCCAAATCATTTCCCAGGATAATGTCTGTGCCTTTAATTTGGCAGCCAGGAACTGACAGACATTTCAACCTCTCCTCATACCAAATCAGAAGAGATGAAAATGATGCAAGAGAAAGAAATCCACATAGGAACCAAACCCATGCCAAGTACAGCAGCTTTTCCACCAGTAGCAGTTTGGGATGAAAAAGGCAAAAAACTTTATAAATCAGGATTTAGTCCAGTAAGTGATCTGTTATTACAATTCATATTGATGGATGTGATTTGTTAATTTTTCACAGAATACTGTCCAACATATTGGATGCAATTTGCTCAAATCTCTTAGTAGTTTGATAAAAATGCTTGCATGTATTGATAAGTGTGTTTGAGGTAGGACAGAAAATGTTCTATTATGCAGAGATCTGGCTGCTTGTCGCTGGATTCAAACTTATTGACCCCCCACATATTGATGCAAACTGTTGATTTGTCTCATACGCATACAGGAAATGCTTTGGTTTCCTGTGTATGCGAAGCAGTGGATCATTTACTCTAAAGTGTTGAGCGGTCTTGTGAATGGAGTGGTGTGTTTGATTTCGACTGGTCTGGCCAACAAAGGGAATTACCAGTGCATTCAGGGAACTTGTGCCCAAGGATCAAGCCTTTCAGTTGTATGTATAGCTCCAGGTTTCATATTTATCTGTCTCCTTTTATATGTTGTGATATGCATTGCAGAGTGTGATCATACAGTGTAATGCAGTGCACCAAACCCTGATAACACCTTACACTGTTTGTTATTTCATGCCAGTACAGCAATGTAGTGAAATGGTTAAATGCAGATTAATTTTATTGGAATACTTCTGACATTAACGGCTTAGACTCTGCTCCAAATATTCAGATCCCCAGAGTCAATGTGTTAGTTATTCTGTTGAGGAGACAGTCATCAATCTCCCAACCTGCTTTAAATGGTGATGGAGAGGGAAAACCTTCAAGGTAGCACATTGACAAAGTAGTGTTAGCTTGATGCGTGTTCCACTAAAAGGCCATGCTTTGTAAGGCGCTGCATGTAAATTGTCTTCTTTCCCGCCTTGCTTGCTCCTTTTGTGTGTATTTTCTTAAGTTTTTCCGTTGATTGTTTTTCAGTTGGCAAGGAAGACTTTGATAATCAAGATAAGTTCTTGACATCTGCCTTGTCAGTCAGAGGCAAGAAAACTTTTAAAAGTTCATTAATGCTGAGCTCTGTGTATGTGTCTAACATCAGACGGCCAACTCATATGTGACTTTTATGTAAAGTGGCAGTCTTGTGATCTTGGCTGATTCTGAATGTTGTATGTGTAATTAAATGCTGCTTTCTCTGGAATGTGTCTTGTGTTGGGCTGAAATCTTTTGTGACTTGTAGCATTTTTCAAGTTGTCACTAAAAATAGGACGCAGAAGGTGTGCCCTTTTGAATAATACTAATATTTAGTTTTTAATGTAGTAGGTTTTACATAGGTGAGTCAGGGCCTTGTGCTGTTTAATGTCACTACAATCTAGAGAATATAACTGAAATAAACTTATAATAAAGTTACTGAATTCTCCCAAACAGAAGCAGATTAGTACCATGAAAAAAAGCATATGAGCTCAACCTTTTTTTTTTTTTTTTTTTTTTTTTTTTTTTTTGGCATCAGTCACTGAGGTGATACTAGTAGGTTTAGAGATAAACAGGATATGCAACTCTCTTGATGTGGTTACACGGTGAAAACTTTGAGACCCAAGCTCTTAGAAGCTGTAGCACCTATGCTAACGTGCTGTGCAGGAGTATGTGTAATATGTACTGCATTCTTGTAAGTCACAACTGGATTGAGAAATCTGTGGGTCGTTTTGTTTGTGGAATCTACAAACTATGTGAAACAACTACTAAATATATCAGTAGAGTACTCATGGCTACGAGAAAGTGACATAGCAATGCACGAAATTTCTTCTTCCATGATATGGGTGATGAGCAGAAAACTCAAACCCCATTTAAAAAGTCACTGTGACCTCCTAAAATATGTTTTGGCCATAACTCAAGAATTCATACGCTGATTATGGCTACATTTTATACAGATGTCTAGTAGGATAAAATGGTGATGTGGTGACATTTATATCTGAAAGGTCAAAAGTTAACTTCACTGTGATATCATAATGTTGAAGATGAAGATGATGAAATTGTCTGTGAAGTTGCAATGTCCATATTTGAAGCATTGTTGACTGGTGTGGCTTCAATGTTGTGTTGTCAGAATCAGCTTTACTGGCCAAGCGTATGAACATTTACAAGGAATTTGACATGCTACTAGATGGTGACACCAAAAAACATCTAACCTGCCAAAGTAGATGAATAGTAAGGCGGCCTTTCGGCACAATTAGCTGAGCATCGTGGGACTCGGAAGCTGTGTTTTTCCTAAAATGACTTGACGGTAACTGCACTATGACTTGATTTTCCATACTCAAACCTCTTGCAGACAGCTTGACTAGCTAAATTGCACTGAGGAAGTTCAACCTCCTACAGCCTCTGCCACCTGCCTGTTCCTCTCCCACATTATTTGCAACACAGCTAATGTTAAGTAGAAAAATATGGCTTGAACACAGAATTTTTGTTGTTCTATATACCTTAGGGGTGGATTAATCTGACAGACTCTCCACCAAAGAACAGACAAGAGCTAAACTAACAGTTTTTTGGACAAAGATGTTTGCAATCTGTGGACATTATAAAACCTGCCACTGTCAGAGCTTTACATAACATGTACATATTCTTAATGACATCACACAAAGTCTTAAGATAACATTTATTAAGTTATACCTTCAGGTTTAGAGCACCAACATACAGCGTATTAAATAAACAATAAATATATAAATAGAAATTCAGAGCTTTATGGGAGCTTACATCAAATGCATTCTCATTATTGGCTATTGAGAACTTTTACAATCATTTCACAGCAGTTTCTTGTAGAAATCATGCATACAATTGTAGAAATATACAAATATATTAATATGTAGTAAAAATTAAAAAAACATCCATTATGCAAAGTTGCCTTATCTCCATATTGCAATGGCATGGTTATAAATGCAAATATAGCAGTGTTCAGAATCATAGCATCACTAGAAACAGATATACCTGAGATTCCTCCACTCAACATGTGTGGATGTTGCTTGACTATATGAAATCCTTAAAACATATGGATATATTCTTGAAGAATCCGTATGCTTCAGAATCAGTGGTTGGTCGTGTCATCTCAGACTAGATGAAGTTTAGCTGTCGATTCTCTGCAGCACATGATAGCTGCTGTAGGCTTCCTGTGGTGTTTCTCAGGACAGCTGATGGGGAAGTTGTGGCACAGAGGTTGCCCCAGTCTTGTTAGACTGAAGCTTCTTTGTACCTTTTTTCACGGTGTTTTGAAACTGAAGTAAAGAGTCCATTTTGTCGACAAAATTAGCGAAAGAGGTAGTAGCCCAACTCTCACATGCACATTCTCTTGAGTTTTCCAGTGCCTTAAAAGAAGATGGAAGGTCAGTTTAGTTCATTTGAACAACTTTCCTGATGTAGTCACTTGTTTCTTTATCATCGATACTTGATCTGACGACACATTGTGAAGGAATACTTACATCGCCTTTCGCATTTTTCCAATTGTTTTTGGTCCTTTCCAAGATTTCGACAGTCTGCTTTATTTCTCCATTGGGGTCTTCACATTCTTCTGTAACTGTTTGAAGTTCTGCCAAAAAGCAGTCGAGTGCTGCAGTAATGCATTGCTCCTGTGTGTGAGAAAGAATGTTTTAGCTTCCTTTTACTGCTCTGAGGCAGACTTGTGGCTGCACACACAGAAGTCAGCAAACAGAGGCTGTCACAGCTGTGTGAAATATCAACACCTGGCAAGCTCATTTCCTTTACTAGAGAACCTTCACATGTGGTTTATAAAAGCTCAACTAAACCTGAAGCTTGAGCTTCTTTGATGCTGGGGAGTACCCAACATGCCTTTTTTTTGTTCTAAACTCATCAGTCCATCATTATCATCATCATATTTGGTACAGTTTGTATATTTACCATATTTCATTGTTACATATGACTTAGTGAAGTTTCTGGAAATGCATCATTATATTTTAAAGAATGTTAAATCAACTTAACAATATAAATTTCTACACTTACCTCTACGTTTGATGGCGTATAGAATTTTGAATCTGATGGCTGTATGGAGAAACATAGGACTATATTAGCAACTGGCAGAAAGTTAGCAAACTGAGCAGTGAAGAATATTCATCTTGAAATGACTTACACATTTGACCATTGCCTGTACGAACTCCTTGATAAAGTTATTTATGGGCTGAGATTTTGCTGGAAGACAACCAGAGAGAGTAACAATCCAAAAGACAATCCTAATAAAGTGATCCATGTTCAGCTTGAAGGCTTGTCAGTGTGATATGCAAGTCGTTTAGTGGAGATGTTGTATTGGTTTACTTACCCCATGTGCATGTATTGAATTTATATAGCAGTGGGGTGGAAAGGGTGGGCTGAATTAGTTGCATATCACCTAATGCATACAGCGTTGTTTTTCCTTTAGATGACTCTTGGAATTTTTTTTTTCATGATTCTACTTCGACATGGTAAAATCCCTCAAGTGGCCTGTTGTAGCACAGCACTCAAGCTCTTATGAAACTAGGTTGGCCGTCCCTAGTTTGCGGTGCAGAGGGTTTTTCTTTTTTTTCTCTCTGCTGGGCAAATATTTGTCATGAACTGACACTCTTTACGCTTTTGTATGTATTAAAAAATATGTAAAACAGCCACCACGTTTTCAACCATCTGACTTTCCATGATTCTCAATTAGATAAGGCACAGCACACTGAAGAAAAATAATTTGATTAACTTTTTTCCTAACACGCTGAGGTGATGCTGGGCCCTCGTGTTTGCTTTATTTTCAGTCAAGATGCCAATGTCTTCTGCATGATTTTTAGGTTTACCTACTCAAATTAGTTTTTAACTGCTTTCATCACAATGTGTTGCTTTAACTTTTTACTGTATGTATAAACATACTCCAAAGTGTATGTATTTAGCACTTTAAAGAACAGAAGTTAGAGGAAGACGAGGAAAAGAGGACGGACAGAAGGCTATAGTATGTATGTATGTGTGTGTGTGTGTGTGTGTGTGCGTGCGTGCGTGCGTGCGTGCGTATATATATGCACACACGCACACACACACACACACACACACACACACACATAATGATAGTTCACATCCCTATACCCTATAGGTAATTCATCATGATGTCATCAGAGGATAATATTCAGAACTGTTTCCTCAGCGTGAAGGTATGGAAACCTTTTGGCGGCCATAGGGGAATTTCACTATGAGACACAGTAAAAAAGGCACAAATCAATGAACATCTTTGTGCACCAGATACAGATTTGTATGAAAACTAGTGCTGTCACTCGATTAAAATATTTAATCGCGATTAATCTCATGAATGTCATAGCTAACTCGCAGTTAATTGCAAATTAATTGCACATTTTTATATATTCTAAATGTCCCTTGAATTATCATTTTAATACTGTTATCAACATGGAAAAGTGGATAGGCTTGCTGTGTGCAAGTGTTTTTTTATTGAAAACAACAACGTGTAGTGTTTTATTCACACTAACATTCTCACTTTGAGCAGTCATTCACATTTGAAGCAAAATCTCACACAATTTAACACTGTCAATAAACAGATGACAAAAAAATAAATACTTGGTTACAAAAAAGCCCCTTCAACAACCCTTTCTAAGGGATCAAAACAGGGTGATACAAGATAAAGTTACAAAGTGCACATCATTGTAAACTAGGACTCAGCCTGCAGTTAAACCATGGCTTAAACTTTCCTTTCTTAAGTTTCCTTTGAACATAATAGCATCCATATGCCTCCGTCGAAAGCCATCCATTGTCGCCTGGTTTTGACACGGAGGAGGCGCATTAGCCGTGTGTTTGGCCATCAAGTGGTATTTCAGACTGGATGTGCTACAGTGATAACTCAGTTCACACCAACAATACACACAGATAACTTTGGTCTTGTCAGTCGACCCATCTGGCAACTTTTTGAAACTAAGCTTTCCATTCAGAATCTTGTTAGCATCCATTTCGGCGTTTCGCGCTTGACATCCACACAAACCGATAGCCTACTCTTTTACAGCTAGCAAGCAGGCAAGACCAAACACGTGCGTGGGGCGTGCCTATAGTTTGTTTCTGGTTTACAACTGGATCCTGTAGTTTTTCTTACATTACTAGCAGTGGCCACAGCTTATAAAAAACTACAAGTTCACTAGGTCACAAAGAGCGCTAACCTCGCGATAAAAAAAATGACGCTGTTAAAATTGATTTGTGTTAACGCATTAATAACGCAATATTTTTGACAGCACTAATGAAAACATGAAATATTAAGCTTGGGTTGATATAAAGAATGAAGTGCATGATCTAGTAGTGTAATTGAATCATTTTTTGATATACAGAAAGGCCAGTGTTGACGTTGTAGGTTTGGTGAGCACCTGTTTGTTTGCATCTGTGGCATGTTGAAGCTACATACTGAAGGTCAAAGTGCACATTTAAATGAACGAGGGTGTGGTGGATCTGTTACTTTATTGGTTTGTTAGTTTTCATTTTGCAATCATCAGTCATTGCTGCTAGTTAACTTTCCACTCAGTATTTCCGCATGGTCCTTTTCACTTTCTTGTGTTGGTGTGTTCCCACCGCCTCTGCCTTGCTGCCTCCATTGCCACTGAACCCGGTCACTACAGTCGGAATAAAACATGAACATTTAATGCATTGAGTTAAATTAGAAGACAAAAGGGTGGCGGTGTCTTTTTATATTTACTATAGCCTAGTTCATGGCAGTCCAAATCAAATCAATTACCCAAACTCTTGAACTGTACATACTCAGTGGTCACAGTTTTCAGAGTCACAGTAGGAAATGGCAGCTATCATTTTTGTTTTCTTTTTTATTGTCTGATATGTAAGATTTCTCTTAACCAAAAGTTAAACAGCCCAAACTGCATCATCTATCAGTTGCCTCAGCCTATAAAGTTACTGATGACTCAGTCATTGGTATAAAGTGTGAAAGGATGCACCCTTGTGGCACTTTTTATGCTTGAAAGATTTCAGAGGACCATCTTCCCAAATGTGACAGAGTTCTGAGACTATGATGATAGCACCACTGGAATTTTTTTTTAGAGGAGTGACTGTTTTACATGAGCAAATGCATTAAAATCTGAAGACAGAATCGTGACTCGCAGTTGTAATTGCTCACATTTTATTGGCAAAATTTCAGATATCGTTTACATAGATGTGGTACATCAATTGCATGATAAATAAATAAATATATAAATAATTGAGAACTTCTTGCAGTGTTTCTGAACTGCACATTTTAGTGCGGAATTTTAAATAATAAAGTAGAAGAAACATCTGGACGGTCAGCGAGAACTCATGGTTTCCGGTGGTAGGAATTGACCTGTTGAACAAATCTCTCGGTTTCATTCACAAAGCTTGTAAACTCCTGATGCACTGTGGTGAGGCTGCAGTTTGTCTGTGTCTGAGGAGAGAAGGCTGGTTTAATATTGGATCATGCATTTGGAGTGAGGAACTTAAATCTAAATAATTTCTAAGGCAATTAATAAACACTGTCAATACTCACATCTTCCAAGCATCTTGAGCGTAATGCTTCCACAGTGTTGCGAATGTGAGCCCCACAATGCTTGTTGTTTTGGGTTGTCATTTCGTTTAGGGCGTCCATCATTCCTTTTTTGAAAGTCTCGAGGGCTTTAGCATAGCAGACTGGCTGATAAAGACACAACAATCCTTTGGGTCACACTTCCAGTGATGAAAATCAACAACATTTTCAGTGTTGGCAGAGAAGAGTTGAATCAGATTCAGCTGATCTTCCCATTAATGTTGAAAGTGGATTGCAGGTACTGATTGTTATCATTAGATTTACCCTCAGATACAGTGGTTGACACTAGGATTGCTACCAAATGCTTGAGAGGGCACTCTCAAAAACAAAGAAAACTGCAGTGATGTAAACACAGCCGTGGAGACATTCTAAAATCCTTTAGGACAGGTTAGGTTGCTGCAATCTGCAAAAACAGCATCAATATCGAACATGAGAACTTAAACCTGCTCTGCAGTGATCTCTTACCTCCACGTTTGTTGGAGTTTCCAACGTCATGTTGTTTTTCTGCAACAAATTGGAGAAAAAGACAAAACAGCTTTATTATTCACTTTCAGTTGAAACAATTCCTTCAGTGGAACACCTGATCTTGGTCAGTTATCCAACTAACTGTATTTCCATTTTTAATAGACTAAAATGTTTGTCAAACTACATTGCTTTCATCACGACATAACTTACACACGAGTCAGTACGTAGCATGTAGAAGTCCAGGTCCATCATGTTGAAGCAGTCAATAGGGTTTGCTTGAAGATATCCTGTGAGAAGGAACATCCAGAGGGCAATTCTGAAACACTGCTCCATGTTAAACTTCTGAAAAGCTTGATTGCAGTTGTCCTGTGAAGGTGTGCAGCTGGCTGTTTATCAGTGCTTGTGGTTCCCTCTTGTGCAGTTTGGTAATTTATAGGGTGCAGCTGACGAAATGAGTGGGCAAGTAAAGGTGCCTTTTTTGTTGGAACATGTTATTTTTTCCTATTGATCATGTAGCATTTTCCCTTAGCAGCATGGTGAAAACCCAAAGTAAAAAAAAAATCAAGTGGGCACAGAGTGCCCTTTCCGATGGTGATTAGTGAACAATTTGACTGTTTGTCCACATGAACAGAGATGATTTTTTAAATTGTTTCTTTCATGTCACTTATATGTAATTAAATCCCATTACAATTAAATATGTTTTTTTACATTTGTGTCGATGGTATTTGGTGGACACTGCTGTACTACAGGAAATCTGTTGGTGTTTATTGAACAGTACTTTATTGACTGGTGCTTTACAGAGCTTTTATCAGTGGCAAAGTGAGGAGCATGGGAGATGTCAAAAGTTTGTCTTCCTTCCTTCAGAGAACTTTGGTCGTATTTCTTTTTGTTGAAAATGAAGAACAACCACTTGCAAGACCACAACCTTATCTGTAACATCCGTGTCTTTTTTGCTTTGGGTTTTGTCTTCGGCTGTGGCAGCAGTTGATCTCACAATGTTTTACTTATTGTTAAATTGGAAATCAGTCGCATGCAGTAAGCATTCCAAAACCATTTGGTTATATAGAAACTGCAAGTGAATGAACTCTACATCACATGGCATGGGCACTTTCTTTTGAGGACTAAAAGGCAAAATCTGAGAGGATTTGACAAAATGCAACAGACTCAAAAATGCAACAAAAACCCCAAACAGATGATGCAAATAAGGTTTGTGTTTGAAATTATATTGGGCTGAAATACATATATATATATATATTTTTTTTTGCATTGCATTGTTTACTCCTTATGTATTTGCATCCCAGTGATATAGACAAGTAATAAAGCAACAAGTAAGATTAGACAGGAGCATGACTGGCTCCAAATGGAGTTTTATCTTGAGTGTGTTACATCACACACTCAGTAGAAATGAGTGAAGGAAGGTAAGGCTTTCTCTTACACCTACGATTTTTGGGGATTCCCCACAAGAATCCCAGAGGTAGCACTGCTAACAACCTCTGCTTATTGCACAGTGTGACATTGGACGTTGCTGTCATTCTCTATTGCTAAGTTTAGAGTGATTCACAGGTTAGGTTTCAGTTTTGGGGTTTCTCCAGGAGTCACCAAAAATAATGAATGTGACTGGATTTTGACGTGAGTGAAGAGGGTGGGGAAATTTCTATCCATGGAATTTGTCGCTCTGTGGGGGCATCCCTGCTGTTTCCATGTCTTACTGCAAAGCCCTTGCCCACACTAAACATTAGTTTTTGATATTAGGGTGAAAGTGCCAGCATTTGTCAAGGCAGGAAAGTGAAGTTTCACACTTGAGATTCTTCCCACATTCACCATACATTTCACTTTTATCTGCAAATTTGATCCTGTGCAAATTTCCTGTTTTTAATGAGCCTGCATGTTGAGTGAGACTCTGATTTGCAGGTTTGTTTGATGTTTGGAACAACAATCATAAGAAAGCTGAAAATGCAGCTTGTTTACTCTCACTGTGAAATACCATTGCTTTGATAAATTAACTTTCTCAGTACAGCACCACTATTCCGTGTGTGCTTGCATGCATGCATGTGTGTGTGTGTGTACTTATTTTACCATTGCTATCACTGATATCACTTTGTTCTCGTTATGGTTTAATTTTCTTTTCCTTTTTATTGTAAACCACTTTGAGTGACATTTTTGGATTAAATGTGTTATATAACTTAATGATAATTTACTTCATGTGATTTAACCTGAGACAGGTCATAAAAATTTTCACCATCCCACAAGTAACTTTTCTTTCCTGTCCTCCTCCTACTTTGTCTGACTTAAGTTGTTGCAATAGCTCAAGAAACTTCTTTGTAAGGCTCTATCATCAACTGATGTCTCCTACGTGATAATACTTCCATGAGGTAGATTTTGATAGTGTAAGATAACTGAGATAATGGCTCAAACAGCACACCAATCAAGAGCTCTTTGTGACGAGCTCAATGTGTGTTTCTCCCTTGTTGCAAGCTCCATAGCTCAAAAAAAGATACTGAGTCATCTTTGCCATAAGTGCAACACCTACGATACAGGACATGTAAATCATGCTGTCCATGTTTGGGAACCTCTTCCTGCACTTTTCCATGAGTGATTTTGTATTTCTTTATCTAAATGAAGGCTACAGAATTACAGGTTTTCAAACTTTGCTTTATATTAATTGTGTAGGTTTGCTACATCGACAGTTAAGGCAGTTCATTGATTTCACTTTCCAAACTCTGAGCTGCAACAAACTAATTAATTAGTTATTGATCAGTCTGCTAATTAACTGATAATCCAGGAAATAATCATTTAGCCCGAGCTCACGTCTTGAAATTTCTTGTATTTTCTCACCAACACTCCAAATTCTAAGATATTCACCGTCATTCAAGACGAGCTTCAAAAAAGGCTTCAGACATTCTACTCTTTTCTCAAAAGTATTGGAATGGTTACCAAACACACGTGTGATGATTTCGGCCTTGGCTGAGAGACAACAATTAGGTCCTCCTGAATCTATCTTACCCTGCAGTATCTTCAACAAAGTAACACACCTGAAGCAGTTGATCCTACTGTTGTATCTGTTGTCTCTTCATGACAGTAAAAAAGATACTTATTCATTTATTTAAGTTCATCGTCCCAAGATTGGCAGTAGTGGTTGCTCTTTTTCTTTTTTTCTCACTTTTCTATCACCAGAGAGACATAATGGATCAAATAGTGTGCCTCATGAAAGTGAAATCACTTTGTGGTCTTTGCATAAGTCCATGTTTCCTATGACGCTTTGTGTGGGATGATGTCATTTCAACTACACACTGACCAGAAAACACACTTCATGTCCCAAAAACTAAATGTCACTCCTCTCACTACAGTTCACCTGTCAGAAAGAAAGAAAAAAGGAAATAAAACCTTTGGTTTCCGTGATAGTAGTGATGTCAGTGGAGACGATGGAGGCTTGGTTACCACAGGCCACCACAGCGTAGTATCACACTCAGGTGGCGGCTTTGCTGAGTTACCTTGTTTTATTTGACTCATCTGTAATTTATGCATTATTCTAAATTCTTATCTGTCCAATTCTTTTATTTTTTTTTTTAGTGCATGGTACCTGCAAGCTTGTGCTTTTTTTGTTTTACATCAAGGGGAAATTTTCAGATGCCAGTTTTCATCATGCTTTTTCCATCATGCAGATTGTTAGTTCTATCGTGCAGTTCTGTGCAACTCTTTAGAACAAGGATCTTGGGAGGCTGAGAGTTTATC
>JBBMOE010000036.1:3317317-3382656 GCA_037975065.1 Chaetodon trifasciatus | reverse complement strand
GTATAATACATATTATATAATATTATAATAATATAATAAAAATGCAATTTAACTAAATATGTAAGCTGGAGCTGGAGCAGTCTATTGGAGAAGGAGCTCCGCTGTCTGTCCACGAGGTGGTGAAGAGGATGTTCAGGGTTATCCATGTTGGATAACAGTCTGTCCAGTGCCCTCCTCTCCACCACCTCCTCAAAAGTGTCCAGTTTGCAGCCAATAACGATGCTGCTCCCCCAACACACTGCAGCAAAGAAGAGTGCACTGGCAACAACAGACTGGTAAAAGATCTCCAACATCTTGCTGCGCACGTTGTATGATCTGAGCCTCCTCAGGAAATAGTCTGCTCATCCCCTTCTTGTAAACATCCCCTTCTTGTAAACATTCAAAATGTAAGCTTCCTGTTTTGCAGATACTGCTAATGATATATATCCCATCTGCAATATTTCATCACCATCCATTTAGACAGTTTGAGTTGGAGAGGTGATCCGGGGTTTGTTTTTTAGACCTTGGAGGTGATAATTTATGTATTGTACACCCTGAAAAGATGACAGAAGTCTGGCATAGTACTGGGGTGATTCTATTTTGCTTGAATTTCTACTGTGATTTGGTTTCAGTTGTACATTCAGCTGACATAAAGAAAAAATCAATGAAAAAGAAACTCTTGAAGCAGTATGGCATCTCTTACTAATACAGCTGGAGCAGTTGGGTGTAAGTGCTGACACCAAAGTGGTAATGGAGGGCAAAACCATATCTTACAGTGCCACCCCAGGTTGTGCAGGTGTTTGTCAAAAAAGGACAAACTCAATCAGTTATGAGTCAAGGCTGGGACGCACATTACAATTGTAGAATCGATTGTAAGTTGTGATAAGGTGTGATGATTGATTGAATCAACTTGGACAGAGTCTGTTACAATTCGGGTCAGTCGAAAGATAGAATCATACCGTGTGATATGATTTCCTTTCTGATTATTGCCTTTTGTTTTCATTAAAGGGTAGATTTGCATCTCAAAGTCGGTCTCACAACAGTATTCACATACTCACATACATGTGCATTGAAAGATTGTTTGCAGTGATTATTCCTCCAGTTCATATTGGCAACATCTCACAAGAGCTCTTCCTAAAGTGATTTTAATGCAAGTGATGGGACAAAGAATCCTTTGTCATTGTTCTGTATCAGTCAATTTACAACAAGACTTCAGCAGTCTGAATTAGATATCTGAAGTAGATGTCTTCCAAAATTAGTATTTTTAGTATGAAATTCCTGCTTTGTGGTACTGTCCCTCCACTGCAACTAGGCCAGGAGTGCTGTGTGGTGAGACACAAAGAGAGAACATGTTATCATGGAACCATTACCGGTGTTCCTATCATTAGTATAGTGACACAGATCAGGTGAGATTAGTTGTTATCTCTAAGGTTGATATGCCAAGTGACTCTCAAAAGATGTCATTTCAAGTTGCCACTGTGGAAAACCCCACTGCCTGATTGTACACTACCACATACACCAAGAGGGATTCACAGAGAAGACGCTTTCATGGTCTCCTCATGACGACGCTAGCAGGTATACAGCTCGTGCTCAGGTGTACAACACAGCTGCTCGGTTTACTTTTTTTTCATCACTGTGTGGTTCCAGCTGTTCAGAAGCCGATACCACACTGCAGTGCTAGAGCAGGGTACATCATGCTTTCTCTCTGAAGATCAAAGCAAGGCGAGTTTTTAGAGAAAATCACTACGCTTCAGACCTGCAGCATGCATTGTAGAATGTTTTGCTTGGTCTCACTATCACTAAATATATTATCTCATTCTTTAGTAATTCAGTTTCAGGTTGGAAGTGTCGAAAAAGTTAGAATTTAAGATCAGGCATGAACAAAGAGTTATTCTGTATGGTCGTAAATACCATCAGATTTCATTGCCATGATGGTACCACCTTGAGTTGCATCCTATGTATGAAAGGTGCTATATAAATAAAGTTTGATTTGATGTAGGCAGTTACGTGGAATCCTGTAGATTCTCAGTAACAACAACATAAAAACCTCATACTTACTGTACATCAGAGTTCCCAAAGTCATGCTTTTTGTAAATTGTGGCACACAAATTTTAGTGAAAATTGTTGTGAGCCACTATGAAAAATCTGCCAAGCAGAAGCATGCCCAAGAAACATGCTCCCCAATGGCTGCATTTATACCATCATGCCAATCCTTTTTCATAATCACCTCTCCTACCAATCGTCTCTGTTACCCACAGTCTCTCTCCAAATCACAATTGAAGCATAATGTCCAAGTTATGTGTACATATCTATGAAGAAATACAAAAGTGCCTAAATTCTATGCCTTTTTGTGATTTCATTTATATAATACAAGGATGTTCACAGCATTTCACTTTTCTGATTCTGACCACCTAACTTCAGTCACATCATGTAGGAACTAGTTAACCCAACCCTTGTTCCTCTGATATTTTAAAGCAATTGGTCGCCTAGTGGTGATTTCAGGATTCATTGTGTGAATTTAAATGTAAGGGATATGTGGACAGTGGTAAGGCTGGCGGGATGGCTCAGGGCGGTGCACTGGAAAATTTCCCGTATTTTCAAATCCCCATGTTCATACTTATGCTGATTTTTTTTTTTTTTTAAACTTTGTAAACATGGCACATTCAGCGCATGTTGCACTTAAGCTTCAAGCTTCATTGTACATTTTAACACACTGTCCTTATATCTGCGTTGTATAGCTACCCAGTTTCCGTTTAAACAAGCAGTCTGGACTGATGGTCTCGAAAACAACCTGCCTTGACATGAGCAAGGGGGTACCACAAGGCTCTGTGCTGGGTCTTTCACTAATATTGTCATTCCAACACAGACTTCTCGTATGCATTTTTATGGATGTAACAGTCTTTTATGCATTTGGCTCCTCTTCAACTCAAGCTATGTCACAATTCCAATGTGCCTTTAACATTATTTAGACCAGTGTTTCCCAACCTTTTTGAGCCACGGCACATATTTTACATTAGAAAAATCACAAGGCACACCACCAAACAAAAATGTCACAAAAAGTATATTTATTGAAATACAATGAAAGTCTAGTCTCAATTTACAATTGTGAAACCTGGGCCTGTTAAGTTGAACACAAAGCTGATATTCTTGCAGGAATTGAAGAAAGACACACAGGAAGATTTCACCTGATTGGTGCTCTAAGCCAGCGGTCTGCAACCTTTTTTGCGCCACAGACCAGTTTCACTAAAGCAATAATTTGCCGGACCGGCATAGAAACGAATAAAAACACGTTATCAAAAATACAACTCAATATTACCCTGAATGTAGTTGTAATTAGTGGGAGCCTTGTGCTTGTTTCTCTTTAACGAGAAGGCTTCATTGCCTCATTTGTGAACCTGTCGCCACATATTACGCAGAGCGGGCTTGGTGCGTGAGAATCACCTGAAGCGATAAACCCGTATTTTAAGTTGGACTGCTGATATTGTCTCTTAAATGCAGCTTTCCTTTTCTTGGAAGTTGTAGGCTCTTCTTCTTCTGTCTCATCATTTGGCCTTTTCCCCTTCCGAAGAAGCTCTCCAAAGACGTTTGTTTTTTACTAATTTTTGCTAGCTTGTGGGCTTACTTTTTTATTACCGTATCACAGTACGGTTTGACATGTATACAGAGGCACAGGTGGATGTGACTGATTTTTAAAATAAAACTTCTTTCAGACTCTGATGATCAATAAAATATTTTTTGTTCAGTCTCTCTGTGCAGCCCGCCACCAAATGGCCCATGTACTGGTACCGGTCAGTGACCCAGTGGTTGGGGACCGCTGCTCTAAGCCTTCGAGCACCACTCAGGTGAAATTGGATAACCTTCCACGGCACACCTGATGATTTCTCACGGCACACTTATGTGCCCTGGCACAGTGGTGGAGAAACACTGGTTTAGACCTCTGCATAACCTCAGTTTTGTTCTGAATGCTGAGAAAGACTAAATGTGTTTTATTCTCACTAACTTGTCATTCCAGTTTGCATTTCCCAGCAATCCACATGCAATAATTCTAAACTTGAAATTGTCCAGTTTCCTTTAACCTGTCTAGACATCAAATCAGCATAATTTTTAAACAGTATGTGGAGCAATCGACGCAGACACTAAAATGCGTTTCTTACGCTACTCACAAAAAGTAAGGGATATTTGGGATTTTGGTTTTGGAGTTGAGTGGCATTCATCATCCGGTTCCACAGGGCACTGTTCACAATGAAACGGTCCTCAGTTTGGGATGTGGCCAAAGGACGTCCACTTCTGTGCCTTTCTGTGACCCTTCCAGTCTGTCTGTATCTCTGTTGCAACCTGCTGATGACACTGTGACACTCTGAGCCCAGTGGCCACTGCCCTCTGAGAACATCCTGTTTGAAGCCTCGCAGTGGTGAGGTGGTGAGGTACTGTTGATCAGGTGTTAGGTGTCGTCTTGGTCTCATGATGTCAAAATGTGAACAGCATGATGAAGAGGACTGTTTAAATACCAGTTCTAATTGAACCAGGAAATGTATTGGTTGACTCATGGATCAAACACCTGTTGTGAATTTTGCCGTTCAGCTCCTTGTTAGAGAACAGCAAGTTGTGCAGAAAGTACTGAAACACTGAACAGTTGGACATGTGCATTCAAAAGTTTAGAGAAGGTCAACTTAAGTTCACCTGCGAAGGTTATAGTGCATTTTAGGTTCATCCTGAAATTTCACCCAAAAGCCAAATATCCCTAACTTTTTGTGAGTAGTGTATATGGTAATAAAGCATGTTCGTGCCTTGAGAAGAGGAAAGTGATTGTACAGAGAAGCATTGTGTCTGTGTTCAGCTATGGAGATATCTGTTATCTCATTCTGCTTGCTCTACCTGAAAACAAATCAATGCAGTTTATCATTGTGCTGTTTGTTTCATTGCGAGAGATAGATATCGCACTCATTACTCTGCACTCTATGAATAAGTAGGCTGCTCTTCACTGGCAATAAGAGAATGACACTCTGTCCTTTCTATTTCTAAAGGTCTCTTGCCAGAGCTGCCTCAGTGTATCACTTCTCTTCCTGAATTTTAAAACTACTGCTCGTAAGATCAGATCTCAGGAGTGTTTAACTCCAGTTACACACTCTCTATGTTCTTTGTATACATGTGTGCATTTGTTTGTGTGGTTATGGTTGTTTTCCTTTGTCTCGGCTGTACTCAGATCTCTCCTGCGAAAGAGATCTTGATCTCAGTGAGATCAAAAACTTGGAAAAAAGTTCAGAGAAACATAACAGATTTTTTTCACAGAGGGAAAAATGTGTCAACCAAGATCAGTGAGCAATTTAACACCAAAGAGTTGAGCAATTCCCGCTTTCGAAGTTTCCGAAGCCCTCTCTTTAAGTGTTTTTCATGAAGATGGCTGCCCCTCAGCTCATATTTAAGCCTTCTCACTCATTTGTTGCCCATTGCAGTTGGACAGGTGATAATCAGCTGGGGTTCCTTGAAAACGTGAACCATTTTTTTAAACCTCACATTAAATGTTATCAGTCACATTGTAACACTGAAACACATGAAATTCAGCACAGTGTCCAGAAAGGTTTGTCAAGGCTCACGTAGGCTGTGAAATAACCATTAAAAAAGAGAAAGAGCAAAGAAACAGTGTGTTTGAAGAACAAAAGAAGATTGACATTATGCATTTTCCTCTTATGTTTGCTTTGCTTCAGTTCAAACGGTTCATCTAGTGGGTTAAATCAACGCAGGCTCCAGTGCAGCAAAAATCTTTGTTCTCAGGTGTGAAATACGTCTTGGTCAAGTTTGGTGAGTTTGTTGGTGTTGCTGAAATCCCCTTTGTCATCTGGGAAGTCCACAGTAGTGGTGTTTGTCGATGGGACACCTGCTTAAAAACATGTCTGCACCTGTCATTGTGAGAGTAGTGTGAAGGTGTTTTTGTGGTAGTTTTCTCACCCAGGTAGTTTTTCTAAATGCCCAAATACAACAACAAGTAAAATATGAAGTAAGATTCAACAGTAAGACTGAAGAAGAAGAGAAAAACAGCAAAAGTTGGAGTGAAATATTGTTTTCCAGTTCCTGCCGAGGTCATGTAAAAACTGCCTGAAACCTGCCTCCGAATTGGCACCCTCTGGTGGTGGGTAAGGGAAATTTACAGTCTGACTTCAAACAGCCTGTTTTCACATGAAAAGTCATCTACTGATCAAGTTCTATCAACAGCAATTTTTGGGGGGGCTCTTGAATCTGGAAAGCTTTGTTCACTTTACCATGTTGTGAGATTTCACATTTGATTTCACATTTGACTTTGGTGCTGCTGCTGTGCCGATGTTCTGCAATCAGTCAGTGCTGCTTTTAAAGTCCCAAACCCTCTGAAAGGGGAGCAAGCCCATCGGATGAATCCGTGAAGACAATGTAATGGATATACTGTGACAGGAAACGAAGAACGCGAGTAAATCCTAAGAAGGTGATCAAACAGTGAAAGATTGACATACAGGGCAAGCTATAAAAATGAGTCTGGTGACATGCGTTGCAGTTTTAGGGCAGAATGTGTTTAACATGGAATAGTTTAATCAACAGTGGTACCATTTCCATTATGACAACAGCATGTGCCAGAATAAAATGATTAAAAACATTAAAAACAAAGAAAACAACTTATTCAGGTCTGAGTATTTGCTCTAGTCAAGCACACGTCTTGGTGGTAGCCCCATAAATGGTTTTAAATCTTAAAAATACAACAATGTAAAAACAAAATGATGTTAAAAACTTGAGCATAAATACAAGTTTGCTTTCATTACGTGCCCAGTATCAGCTGGAAGGATTCATATTGCCACCTACTGTTGAAAAGGGAGAACAGCGTGTGTTCTGATTTAATTTGGCGCTACAGTTTGTATGAAAACCACCTTTCTCTGCTGTTTCTTCTGGTCTAGAGGCCATGTGGCCAAATATCCAATAACAAGTTCAGTTTTATGTAGATGTTTGCTTTAACTGTGACATGCTCATGGAAAGAGAAAAGAAACACATCGGGACTTGTTTGTGACGCAAATCATGTGATCACACATGTAAAAACAAGTAAATAAATAGATAAAAGATGAAGCAGTGACTGTCAGCGCTCATCTCAGCGTGTTGCTTTACTCTCAATGAAAAAAATGTGTAGCAGTAAAATGAAAGCAAATTGTTGGATAGCAGGGGTTCATGAGGTGGAGCATGGAAGTTTTTAACATCATTATTATGACTTTTATGATGTGCCACTGCCAGCCAATAAGAACTTTAAATATCCACCTCTGCTGGGAGCTTTTCTGTTGTCCTACAGATAAACCAAGCAAACCAAACCTTTGTCTTGAAATCAATTTAATATTTTCAAATGGTACAGTTACTTCAGTAAAATAATTCCTGTGCTAAGGCATGTCATACACAGTATAAATGTCATCATACACTTTATATTCTTTGAGAACTACAATAACTACAATACAATAAATTAACTTTCACTGTCAGTGAAAAAGAGGAAAATCAGAACTGCCGAGTCCACTGGGTGGCAGCAAAGCAGCTTTCCTGAGAAAACCTTCTGCATAGCTTGAGCGGCTCACCACCACTGTCTAAATAAATATTATTAAATAAGTATAGTTAAATATTCAGAAGGCTATAACATGGTTAGCATCTTTTCAGCGTAGTGTCTTCTCTACATTCAATCCTTGGTCACAAATAGATCTTCGCCTCTTCTCAGTTCATGCTCAGTCTGTCTATGGCCTGAAGAGGGAGAAAAAATGATGTTGAATTTTCAGTCTTTGTTTCATGTATTCACATCTTTACAGCGTTCATGACAGGCATTGTTGTGCTACAACAAAACAAGAAGGAAAAACTCTCACCCTTTGAATAAGAGACTCCAGTCTGTTGAAAAACTCACTGGCATTTTCCTTTGGATGAGAGTCGCAGTCTTGGCAGGTGGGCTACAGGGAAACAGGCAAACACAAGAGAATTAACTCACTGCTCAGCATCTGCTGCGAGTGTAACATATGTCACACTTACATGACCGAAAACAGAGCAAAGTGTGGAGAAAATATTGACGACATGTTCTCTTACCCTAACATTTCCTGAGTTACAGAAGTCCAGGCCTCTCTCCTGAAATGGATAAAAAATACACCTGTTAGTTTTAGAAATGTATCGTATTGCAAACATTGTACTTGAGATGTGCTGTCAGATATGTTGTTTAATTAATCCCCCCCACCTATTTACTTACGGTAAAGGAATGATTGAGGCTCCTGTAAAGTTTGCTTCGATTTCTGTCTGTGATGTTGAATTGCACCTGCAGTGTGGTCCGGAAGCAGTGCAGCGCTGACAGACAGCAGCAGTCCTGATACATAATGAAAAAGAGAAACATTTATGAGTACAACATCGACACCACACCGACGTGTGCCAGTGTTTGGCCTCTCAAAAAAGACGTCAGGTGCTTTTGTTTGCTAGAAAACATCAGTTCAGTAAAAAGTGCTCAATATTTCATAAGAATTATCCCTCTAAGACGTTAACAGTTAGTTCAAAATAATCTTAATTCATGTGTGGTTTATGCTCGATTTACAGAAAACTGGAAAATGACTGTCAGATTAACCATAACAAAGAAGGTAGTTGTGTTTTGTCAGCCATAGTTCTCATTCAGCAATGTTTTTTTAGTTTTTACATGGTGATTTTTTTTATGATACAATTCTACATACAATAATTTAAAGGGAAAAAAAATTATTCCATCACTGCTATCAAAACATTTCCAAGAAAGCTGCTGTTTCTGGTTTCATGTCTTCATCACTGCAGTTGACTTTCCAATCAGATACATGCACAACACTTTTACTTAAACTGAAACTGAACCAAATAAAGTTTCCACTATTTTAAAGTTTCTTTTCCTGAAAGTGCTTCGGGCATTTTTGTTTGAATTGTTTCCCTCCAGAAATCTTAATGAAAGTATTGATGACATGACACGCTTTTTCCAGGTCAAACACTTTGTTTCTGTTTAGGTACTGCAGTGTGTACTGCAGTGTGTGATGCTCGTGAACCCAAGTGGCTTTGGTCAAATCATAGTTTTTAGATCGGAGTGTTCTGCTTAAAGATTTAGTGACAATACTCCTTCACGATGAGAACTGAACAATCAAACAGTAACAGCTGAGTTAATGCTTCCTTACCGCAAATTCAGGTGGAATTTTAGCTCTGTAGTGTTGTGATTTGCATTCGGAGTATTAAGATTTATTCTGCAAAATAGCAGCTCGACGCCCACCCGGGGATCCTTATCATCATGTGGTTCGAGATAAGCTGTAATTTGCCGGTTTTTGAACAAGACTGACTCAAATGTCTTGCAGCACACCAGGGAGCGTTTTGAGTTTGTGAGGTGGCGTGAGGAAGTGTCATGGTTTTGTCTGCTCTCTCGCTTGATTACTCATCACATTTCGCTTGAGAATGCAACGGAAGCTGTGAGAAAATACACAGAGCGAGCTCCTGACTTGACTCATCGAAGAGCATGAGGCCTGACAAGAAAGAGGGCTGATCTGAATTTACAAGTAATGCAGTCGCTCTCAATAGAGGTTTATTTTAAGTCGAGTGCACATATTCAGATGAAGTGGGATTGTTTTGGCCACAGTAGTATTCAAATCACAAAATATTGGCTTTTCTCTTTATAAGGTCCAATTATACCTAAACTACATGACCAGTAAATTTCTAGGCTAAATGTCATTGTTATAATAAAGTAACTGTTTGTTTAAATTAAGATTTGTGTTTTTCGAGGGCTAATAAATTTCTAACACTGCTGGTTCCAAAAAAAACTAAATGCATGATGGAAAGTTTGTCCGTTTGTTCTCTGGAACATTCTTTAACTATCACATTTGTATTGTTATTAATAATTTTCAGCACTTTTGTGTAAATCCCATGTTTGCTCTGTCAGTACAAGAAATACTTATTTTAGTTAAAAATACATGTTCACATTTCAGTTCACTCCATAAACTGTGACAGAGTGTTTTAGGTTTAGCCTCGTCAGCTTTGCACTGCATTTTTTCTATTTTTTTTTTTTATTTTTTTACATTAACTAGCAGAAGATGTGAAAAAAACAAAATCCAAATATTACAAAAATAATCCAGTAATTCATTTTTTAAGTCTGCAGGTAAGCTTTTAGTTTTTAGCTTTAACAGCTGATTGGCTACACAGGCTTTACCCGAGTCACCGTGAGCTTTCACACATCATTTGATGTACTCCTACAGTAGCCGGCACATGACAATTAGTAACAACAGTAAGTGGGAGAATAACAACAATGAGTAAGCAACCACAAATATTAAATGTGGAGGTGACCATACTTCCAACATTATTTGTAATACAAGTCAGTTTTGCTTACCTCAATATTCTTTGGTGGAGTATTCAGCATCTGCTCGTTGTGCTGCAAGACACAAACCAACGTTACGTTTAGTGACGATAAGTGCGACCATACAAAGGCAGAGTCCAGAGAAAGAAAATGCAGAGGAGCCTACCTGCAGGTTCGCTTTCACGGCACTCAGCTGTCTGAGGACTTCTTGTAATTTTTTCCTCTCCAGAATGTTTGCCGAGGTGTTGGTCAGAAAACAGCAGCAGACTGCAAAGAGGCAAATCACAACCAGCTTCATATTGTCAGTGTGAGCAGCAGGCACCAGGTCACCAGAAGAGGCTTTTCAAAAGATTTACTGGAAATGCAGACCGTTGTGTTGCTTACCTTTTTATACTTATCCCTGAGGACACAGGAAAACCACTTGCAGAGAGTTGGAAAGCTGCAGAAACTGGTGTGTGTGAGTAATGAAATTTTCTTTTCCACTGACAGTCACCACTACGTGATCCGAGAGTGGCGTCAAAGCGCGCGTGCGTGGGGCCTATAGATACGAGTGTGTGAACGTAAAGTTGTTTGAGTGCACCCGACAGGAAACGACAGGAAGACGGCACTTCCCATTTTCATTTTGAATCAGTGGAGCCGCAGATATACCGTGTCATAGGTAGTTTTCGTAGGTGTGGTATTGGCAACCTGAATGCATTCACTGCATCATGGCCACCTACACAAACACACAGAGCCCGTTGCAACAACAGGAAACACTGTTTTAGTATTAATGTTGAAGCAAAGTCAGGGGATATGGTGTTTCGTCTGTGAAGGAGGAAGTCTTCACAGCAGTCGTCTTTTTAAATGGCCTCTGAGGCTTCCATCATTTCATCTCGCTGTTACTCATCGAACAGAAACTCTCTCTGTCCACTCACAAAGACGAGCAGAAGTGTGTTGTAACAGTAACAGTAAAAGTTTAGTCCTTTCAGAGTTGACTGCAGAGAACAGACCCTGAAGCAGCAGCGATGCACTGAATAATTCTTAACGTATGAATCAGTGATGATGTTCAGGATGATTCATTAATAAAGATCCACAAATAAGAAATGACACATTGTAGATGTGACATTAAAAACCGCACAACCTCAACAGCTGATGGCACAAACTCTCCATTAACAGTAAAAGTCAGAGCGATTCATGTTTTTCATGCGGACGTGATCAGTGGAATCACGTCATCCCCTCCAGGTTTGTCGCTGCTTCACCAACAGTTTCTCATGTCAGCGTCCTTCAGTGGACTCAAACAGTACACGTACGTTTAATGTGTCCGGTGTGTACGATGGCTGTGAGCGGACTTCAAAAAATGATAAAACACGACCGGCGTGCATTTGTAGGTACTCAAAATCATCTCCTGCTTCCTAAAAAAATCAGCAAAACAAGCACTTTATTGGGTTCAAACAGTACTGAACCACGGGAAGAACGATCATATTTGTTATTCTATCCTTGTGTCAACTGTCACTGAGTCCCAGTTAGAGTAAAATTTTAAAAAGCGAGCACGCCTGCCGACAGCCGGACTTGCAGTAATTTTTTCCATTTATCTCAGGAAAACAAAAGGCCAATTTCTCGATATAACAAGGGCACTTATCATGAGAAAACATCAGTTCCGGTGATACACAAAATGAATTATCAGCATGAATCGTGACACAGCTGCCATTTTCATGTGTCAGTACGAAAATCTGGTGAAAACAGGCCGTCAGATGGAAAGCACTGATGCAGACGCGCTGTGTGATGAGTATGTGTGTTGGGTCTCTGTCTGGGTTGAGCTGTGGTGATTGTAGATGTACATTTGTTTATTTGATGTGTCCTACATAAGAAATTTCCGCCTTGATTGAAGTACAGTCTGATGCATTGATCAGTAATAATCCTCCTTGATCTGACAATTTCAGCTTGAATCAAAATCTATGTATGTTAATGTGCTGCCAGGTATTTAATATTTGATCAGTGATCAGAGCTGTGGTCGTTGATTTTCTGTTGACTTTTCATTGGACGCTTTGTTTTATCATGTCTGTGCCAGAAAACCACACATTATTTTAGTGGAAGTACTCGACTTCTTTAAGGATTGAGTGTTGCTCTCCTCTAAATGCAAAGATATTTTGAATGATAATTATTAAATCCGTATCAGCTGATTCAGCTTTAGCTGGCAGCTTGGCACACTGGTGCAACATGGCCTCTGGTCTCTTTTGAAAACTGAAAATGAAGTACACCCCTGATTCTGAAGAGGTTGGAGCGCTGTGTAAACTGTACATAAAAACAAAATTCACTCATTTACAAACAAACCGTTCACTGACAACAGTTTCCTGAAGCGTTCCTGAACCCATGTGTTAATCTCCTTTATCCAATCATGTGTTCACAAAGTGGTGAACGGCCGAGCCTTTCCAGGATGCCCCTTTCATACCCATCATGATGCTATCACCTGTTAACAGTGAACCTGTTTACCTGTGGAATGATCCAAACAGGTGTTTTTGGAGCAGTTTTTAGCTGCATCTAATACTGCATCTAAGTCAGAATAAGATATAGTTACAAAAATCAATGAAGCTGATGAGCCCAAACATCAAATATATTATCTTTGTGCTGTTTTCAGTTGAGTATATGTCAGAAAAGATCAGCAAATTATCACTTTCTGTTTTGTTTTTTTGTTATTTTTTTCAGTGTTTTGTTGCAGTAAGATGCCCACCGTGTGGCCGCTTTCTGTTTTATTTGATTCAGTGAGAGCTGCACACACACAGTGGTTGGACTGGCAGATGTGCACATACTGCAGAGTGAATCGCTAAACTGGGAGAAACAGAAAAAGAGTGTAGAAAAAGAAATAAAATCAGCATTTGTTGAAGTTTACAGCTTTAAAAAGCTTAAAGTTTCATGCTTGGTGTTGAGACATGACTTAAAAAGGCTTTCTTAATCACTCAGTGGAGATTTCAGTGGAAACATCACAGAATATTTCTGAAGTGATGGTCACTGACTCCAATGTGCATTCACATTACACATTTTGGAAATTCAGGAGGCATCATCTGTTAGTCAGTGCGTCCACGTACACGAGGAGCTCAGTCACTGTGCTGTCAGTGTGCTCCGTCAATGCCGGTTCACACGTTCTCTCCACACACAATCTTTACATCTGTCTGCTCGCCAGAGGGGAGGAAGTGAGAGTGAGACTGAGAGAGAAAACCCCTCTCGTCTCTTCTCTCTCTCTGTCGGCGTAAGGGAAAAGGTGGGTGGGGGCTTCGACTGGTCTGACAGGTGCTTCACCCTCGGGCTCCCGTCTTATCAGGAGTCCCTTCTGTGATGCACATTGAGAAGGGAAAATGTGTCCTCAGGTAGATTTCAAATTCAGAGGAAGTTTCCTCCACTGGCTGCCATCAGGGAATCTCTTGTAACCCGCCTGTGGTGTGTGTGTGTGTGTGCAGAAAAGTCTTACTAAGCAGCTTTGTCAAAATGAGCAGAATGTCTCCAAAAGACAATTCATGTAACGTTTGAAACATAAAGTTTAGGAGATGTAAAAAATGAGAGAGCGCAGTGAAAATTATTTTTTTTTCTGTACGACTCTCTAGAAATACTCTCTTCAGAAAGGATTTGTCTTCATTAATGGTTAAACTTTGGTGTACTGATGCTTTATGGAGCAGTTATAATCCATGAACAAGGACGGCTTTTTTGGTTGCCATGAGGTGAAAAATCCACCGATCCTTCTCCAGGATGACATTTGCTTTGTCTTTTTAGCTCTTTACTTTATCAGGGAGGCCGCATCTGTCACCAGTTTGACCACTTTACCAACTTCTTAACATTTACCACTTGGAGGGGTCTCCCTGATGAACTGGGGCGTCAAAAGGTACACGCTGGAAGAGGAGAAACAACAGCCAGAGAGATGTTTTGCACACCAACCATCGTCAACAATGGCAATAACTGATCAATGAAGCATTCGTAAGTTGGTTCAAACATTAAAAGCCTTCAGTTCTAACTTTAAACCCTTTAGAAAACATTGGCCTGTTAGAAAGGAGAACTGGTTGTTTTTGTGCAGTCGTGACCGAAGTCTTAACCCTGTGTTAGCCTCTTCACATGCTAAAAAAAGGCATGGTGGGGGAACAGAACCGTCACACACGCCTCATCTGCATTTGAGAGCTTAAGCTTTTTCCATGAAATTTAGTGAAACATCGCTGTACTGAGGCATGTTTTTGGCGATGACTAAAACTCTCGGTCAGGGGTGAAAACATGTCACAGTGAGAGTAACGCTTTGTGGTCAGCCAGAGTGTTAAACGCAGTGCAAAAAAGTGTGACTTGAAGTGAGGCTGCAGATGAGAGAATACTGACAGATGGAGGTCAGGAGGTAAAAAAAAAGAAAAAAAGTGAACAAACCTATTTTCTAAAACAGGAAACCTGCAACCATCACACTTTACAAGTGAAGTTTTTATGGCGCCGCTTCCACTCAGAGATGTGAGCGAGCAGCATTTCTCAGTCTGTCAAGTGTGTGTGGGATTAGTGGCACTGTAATAAACAACCTGAAATTTGGCTTTTCTGAAGTTACACAGGGTCTGAATTCAACGTGCAGCCAGATGACGCTTTGGTTTTTGGTGGACAGTGATGTCTTTTCTGCTTTCGGACTGTCAGCTTGTAGAGAGCGGGACACCTTTCTGTCCACTGTGTTCTCCATTTACTTTGAATAAACTTTGTGTTTTCCCCTCAGATTTCTATGACCCGTAAACCGCCTTTGTTAAAAGGAGGTTTGTATTTCCAGAAAAACATCGTTCAAACTGTGAATGAAATAATAAGGTTTTTGTGTTCACTGTGACAAATGAAAGCTTGAATTTCCAAAAGACAATTTCACTGAATAAAGACAAAATGTGGGTTCACATTCTGCCTTCTGATGAAGATTGAAAAACGAGTCCAACAATAAAATTTCATTCCAAGGAACACTTGTCCGATGCTAAACGACAGACTCGCTCTTAGCACTTCAACAAAAGGCCGGTATTGACTGATGCGACCCTTTCGGACAGACCTGTCCCTCCCTCAGTCTCATGTACGTCGGTGCAGATGTCTTCAGTTGTTTCCCATCAAAATCATTTTGTTTGTTTTGTTTTGACTTGAAATCGTCACCTGGTCGCACTGTGATGATGTCATGTTTTTCATAGCGTGTTTATTACGCCGTTGCACCGTTTAATCCAAATAAAGTGCATGTCTGAAAAAGTGCCGAGCGCACCGTTGCTGTGTGTTTTGTCCAGTTATGGCTCATGTGTGCGTGATTGGAAAGAAGTATTAGTCGCCTCTCTGCAGTCAAAGCGTGAGGTCAAAATCTGCCCTCCTGTCGTACAGTGACCATCAAACTGTCGCCCTGTCTGGCAGATTTGTTTAGATTTCTTCATTTTGAAGTTTACTTCCTACTCCCACTTGCAGTAGTATGATTTCCGACACTGCGGTCTCCCCTCTGTGAGCAGTTTGCATTTCCAGGGCGAGTGGGTGCGAGGTTGAAAGTTTGCATGCAACTCATACACAAACTGGCGTATTGCACAACATTGTGTGCTGTTTGAAAATTTCTGCTTAATATGCTTAAATATGAAGCGCTCTGTTATTTTAGAACCGTTTGTGGAGCCCGAACGAGGCCAAACGAAGGTGATTTTCAGTGATTGACAGGAGTGAGCATGCTCGATATTACCGTAAGCTCGCAGGAAGAGGGTGTGGGTGGGGGATCGCCTCTTTTGGTTCTCTCCACTGGCACTGCAGCACTGATGACACAGCTTGTTTATAATGATTGATTGATTTTTCACGGTCATCATGACTGAATTCAAAGATCTTAATAGGAGTTACGTTTAAAGGAGAAATGTAGAATTAAGCTCCACTTGATGAATTATAAGCTCTTAGAAAAACAATGGGGACAATTTAAAACAAATAAACCAAGAAAACCTTGAGCAGGATGAGAATTTATCACCTGCCAAATGCAGATCGAATTGGCCTTTTCCTGGTGCAGGACAGGAGGGTTGAGTGTACGGTGATATCAGCTAGTTTCCAGCTGGTTATTCTGGATAAAATCAGATCTACAGCAAACAAAAGCAGAGCAGGTGATGTCTTGATTCCAGCCAGCAGGACAAACAGGTCAACGGGCAAACTTTTCCCTCCGCTACCACCAAATCTGTCCAACTTATACAATGTCAGTCTTTAATTAATTGTCACCAGAGCACAAAAAGAAGTGCTGAATTGTTGGCAGTTATTATTCAGCGACTTACTAACACGATCTGATAAAACCGCTCAGAAAAATATTTGAATTTCTCATCTGAATGTGCGATCACACCCACAGTTTCTTTCCTCTGTCTAAACACAAGTGTGAAGCTCGACTTCGCTCGGTCTGATCACGCGTGAAAAATTTCACTTTAACTTGAAATCAGCAGATTCAGTCAGCTGGAATCTCTTAAATCTACAGAGCAAGAAGAACTTGTCAGCATCCTTTGCTGCTTGTTAAGAACACAAAGAAACAGCTAAAAATCAGCATCCACTGAGGCGAGAGCTGCCGGCAGTCAGCCGCTGCTCGAAGTTGTGCTAAAACAGTAAATTTTGAACTTTTCTTTTTGTCGCTGCTCATCAGACTAAGAAAGAAATCTCAATATGAAATGATGCCCGGCCGTGAATTGTAATAGACATTTCTAAGTCATTGATTTAATCCAAAAATATTCAGTGGAACTGTGTTCAGTGCTGTTGAACCACTCCTTAAGTTACTTGGCATAGGTCTGACTTTATTAAACTCTGTTGCTCTCAGCCGCCCAAATCCACTGAATCAAAAGGTAGAAAGCTGATTAATCTCATTAACCACCAAAATGTAATTGAGACTAAAAACTCCCGCTGGACTTATTCTGCAAGTTATTTTAAGACTTTAACAATGTGAGCTTTCATGTCCAAACGAGTCCACAGATCAGTCCTCTTTTCATCAACACCATGCAGGTTAACACTGACACTGTAAGACAGATAAAAGCAGTCCACTGAAACACTCATGGTCGGGGAAAGACTAGAAACCTTTTCTGTTGCCTGTTTATCTCCCACTTTTCTGACATTGTAATGTCTCATTTGGCTTGTAGCACCAAACCCTGACAGGATGTTTTTTTTTTTTTTTTGCTTCAGGTACAGCGGTGATGCAACACGATGCCGCTTACCGCTGCAGCTTTTAAATGCTCCTATCGACCAAACTTTCGTTCCCCCACAGTCGTTCACACCTGATCTACTCAAAAGTCTAAAGGTGGTTGGTTGAGGGATGGAAACGGATCTCCCCCTCGAAACAAACAAAAAAAAAAAAACGACAGTTCAAGCACTAAAGTGAGACACAAATGACTCAGGTGTGCATTGTACTGGAATAAAAAGAAGATGCTAATAAAGCGTGCTAGCTGGTTTGTGATCACATCTGGAACATTAAAACAATAAACCCACAGACTCAGATTAAAGTGATTAAAGTGTAGACTGATCACATTCAGCACAGAGGGGAATTTCACAAACACTTAGCTAAAACTGAAAGATACAACACTGCAAAATGTTAAAATTCAAACAGCCATCTGTGGATGCCTAACAGTCCAGAAATGATTGAATTTAATTAGTTTCAAAAGCTCAAAATGCATAAATACTTAAATGTGATGAGGTTAAAAAGCAAACATACCACTGATGCAGTCACCCTGTGCTTCTTCTAGACACAATGACGGTTATTTGTCTTCAACTTGTCTTACTAAAAGGGGGCTTGTGAAAATAAGTAGCCCACATAATGGTGACACATTCTTGACATTTAAGAGTTAATAATATAATCATCTATTACCAGCAACGACCAGATTTGCGGCGCTTTGTTGTTTTGGAAATTGTTCATTTTATGGGAAAAGAAGAGCAGCGGCGGAGCAGTGGGAGTATTGAACAGACTGAGATGTGAACGGTGTTAAACCACAACAGAAGGGGAATAACACCCAGCTGAGGGGCCGTGAACGTATTAAAGGCCATGAAACTGCCACTGTACAAAAACAGCCAATCAAATTGGAAAGTTCTGTCATAAAATCAAACATCCACCGTTTGAACAACACCTACTCCTCCAAACTGACTGCTCCATGCAGTGAAGTGTTAAACTGACGAGTCCACGCCAACAAGCATTTTCTCTCTGAACGTTTATGGTTTTAAAAAAACGGATTTAACAGTTTCTTCTCAGACCTAATATTTGTGGTTTTTGAATCAAGGCCCCAGCTGTGGTGGTTTCCGAGCTGCACAGAAGCCCATGGAAACAGCTTCAATCTTAAAATCTGACGGAAAACAGTGAGGTCAAAGAGCTTTGAAAGGATCCTCCATAATATCAGGACAGGATTCATTTAGATACCAGTTTGTCATTTTCTGTGTCCACTCAGAGCGAGTTTCAGCAGCGTTTCTCAGCTCTCACCTGCTGCGTGATGCACTTTGAACTTCAAGAAGGTGGATGGATTTGAGTCATAGGCAGCAACATAAAATGAACCTTTGAAATACTGCCCTTTTGATTTGGCTCATCTGTATCCAATCTCGAGTCGTGGCTCAACATTTGAGCAAAATGAAAGGAATCGATGTAAATTCTATATTCTGGGACTTTAATTTGGTACAAACTGAAGATAACGGTCTTCAGTAAAACACAAGGCATGCAGCCATGTCTAGAAATGTAAAGAAAATAAAAAACTAAGAGTGACACTTGTTCAACTCGAGAAAAAAAACCCTCTTTTTAAGTACCACGAACATCTTGAGGACTTCGTCAAAGTTGAGATTTTGGGAATTCGGGACTCTTTGAACTCGTATTTCTCTTTTTACACCATTAAACATTTCATGTGGGATATTTTTCAAAAACAACAAAAAAAAAAAGTGGATATCTCATCTCAGGACGAAACTTTTCATATTTTCCACCTGATGTTCCTTCGCTGTCTCGAACAGGTTATCACAACTTTCACAATCAGTGGCAAGCATCCTCAAAATAATAGACAGACGTCTGACGGCTCGGAAAAACACGTCACTACAATATCCTGTTTATTTTAGCAAGGCATTGCGTTTTGGTCAAAGCCAGACTTCCGCTGTATATTACAATTAATCAGTAGGAGCAGTTTTCCTATAAGATGATCAGACCATGTAGGTAAGACAGTGTTACACTGTCTCTTCTTCAGACGATGACTTGGTTCAGCAACTCAAAACATGAAGTGAGAGTGACTTTTACTGAGTTACTCATCTCAAGTTCATGCTTGTCATTTCTGTCTACAGTAACATAATTCTGGTTAGTCAACATCGGCTTAGTCATATGACTTTCACTGTCTGTTCCCTGGCATCTGACCATGATTGACATGCGTTTCTGTGCAGAACGCAGAGCTGTACACAGTGTACTGAAATTCACTGAGATTTCTGAAACCACTACACGAGCACCTCTACAGGTGCTGCACAGGGTTCGATAAAGGCACTGAAACATTGTGAATCTATGGGCAGCTTTTCTTAAGTGCACATGGACACACTGATCTCCTACAGTCTGAGGTTATATGTAATTATACTAGCACCTGTGTGCATGTAAAAGTTACAACAGACAAGCAAACTATGATCAAATATATTTATTTGCATTGTAGAAAAAGCTGTGCAAAGATAAAGTATGTTAAAATATTATTTACACACCGAACAAGTCTAAGTCCCCAGAAAGCTACTGTATAAACTGACAGAATCAAAGGTGAATCTCAAGGGTCTCACATCAAGACTTAACAGGCTCAGTAAAGATTGGTCTTCTTCATTATCCTCAGGAACTCCTGCTCGTTGACCTCACCGTCTCCGTCTCGGTCTGCCTCGTCAATCATTTCCTAAAAGGATAAGAAACAAAGTCTACTGCGGGATGTTCAAAACGAGAAAGTTTCAAGTGAGCCGAGCACTGAAAGCTATGCTTCATACATCACATGTGACAGACATGGAAAAACCCTCACTCTCTTCTGGTCTGACAACATGTGTCGCACGGGGCCACGGTTCCTCAGAAATAACCAACCTACAACAAGACTGTCATTGCTCCTTTACGTAACATAAGAGGAACCACTGTAGGAGATGAGAGAAGAGAAACGAGTGTGTGAAGTGCCAAAGTCCACGTTCAGACAACTTTCTGTGGCTTCTTCACTTTGATGTTTCTTACTTCAAATTCAGCCAGTGGACAGAAAAGTGTGTGTGTTCACAAACATCCTGCACCTCACTCCACATAAACCGTTCATTCAACCTGAAAGATGCCGAGCGCACATGTTCTGTACAACAGTACAATATCAGAAACTAGCATATTACTGGAAACTACTCTTTATCATCAAACAAGAGGGCAGTTTGAGGAAAATGAACCCTCTTTCTGGTATTTTAAAACAACATTTCACATGTCATAAGATCATAAGTCATAAGATTAAAAAAATAAATAACCCAACGCTGTTTCTCATGATCAAATTACTCTGATTAGAAGTGGAAAGGACAGTGTGCAGGAGTCTTTTGCTTTGTCGACCTGTGGTCTCCTCCTGCTCCTACACACCTGTTAATTCACAGGTGCGCAAATGTTTTGCTCTTATGAAAACAGGAACTAGTGCTGTGCGATATGGACAAAAATTTATATCCCGATAACGATATATATCCCGATATAGTATTTTTACTCCTCATGCCGTGTCTTTAAGTGATAGAAAAGATTAGACGTGTTCGAGTTGCTAGTAACGACTTGTTGGTGGCATGTTTTGCAGATCACCGTTTTTTGGTCGGTGTCTGACTTTTTAAATCCAAACCAGTGGCAAACAATGGAGTTCCTGTTCCCCCTTTTCCCCCTTTTTCAGGTCCATTTTTATAATAAATCTGAACACTCGTTCCCTGTCACAGAAAAGAAATTACAAAACAGTAATTAATTGACAAGCTAATGAATTACACGAGTGCAGCAGTCAATCCACAAATGCATTTGCCTCACTTAAAAAGAAGTGCTTATTAAAAGAGGTTTGTACTTTTGAAAGCAAGGAATACAAAAAGCAAAACATCTTTTTGTTTGGGGCTCGTCCATGTAGGTGGACCACCAAGAACAAATGACACGTAGTACACTGCAAACAATGCATGTCAGTCGATAATACCTGCAGTTCTTCATCTGTGAGGTTTTCACCGAGCTCCTTGGCAACTCTCTTCAGATTTTTGAATGAGATTTTTCCAGTGCAGTCATCATCAAACAGCCGAAAAGCCTTCATTATTTCTTCTGTGGAGTCCTTTTCACTCTGTTAACAATAGTGACATGACAGACTCATAATAATTAATGCATTACAGCTTTGGTTTCCACTTTTTCAATCCATATCTTGCAACCAGAGACTGTGTCTCTCAAATGGCCGAGACAGATGTATCCTATGGGAGACATCTGAGGCTAATCTAATGTAATCTAACTGAAGCTCAGTGCATTTTTTTAAAAAGAGTGTCATTTGCATGAAAGGCATTTGTCTATGTATGTCTATGTTTGTCTACTGCAAAAGACTTAGAGGAAATCTGCTTCTTGGATACTGTTGTTTTAAGAGCAACTGCAAATGAAAAGTAACTTCATTTCTTATGTCTATTAATTGTTAGACATAGTCTTTCTGTTGCTAGAACTGACAATTTTCAATTTCTAATAAGATTCCAGGTTTTGTCTAACACCTATACTACACTCACCATTTTCAGTGTCATCATACTGAGAAAGTCACTGAAGTCAATTGTTCCAGAGCCCTCTTTGTCAATGTCTGCAATCATTTTCTTGATTTCTTCTTTCTTTGGTTCAAAGCCCAGAGCTCTCATGGCAACCTGTGGCACAGATACACAACAAACCTCAGACCTCAGGCTAAGAAAGGTATATGTGAAGCTATGTGTACACTTAACAACAGTTTATCCCAAAGCATACTAAACCATGAACAAACCTTTAGCTCTTTCACATCTATTGTTCCAGTTCCATCTGTGTCAAAGAGATCAAATGCCTCCTTAATTTCTTGCTTTTGCTCCTCAGTCAGTTCGATTTTGGGACATGCCTTTTTCCGTTGGCCAGCCGAAGAGGCTGGTTTGCGGTAACTTGAAGCCTGAAACAAACACAAACATCATACAAGACACCCAGTTTGCAGGGAAACCCACAGGTAATGTTTTTACGTGTTAGTCAACTGTTGCTATCATGCTAAGTTAGCTAGCTAACGTTAGCGCCCATGCTGGTCCAAACAAGCAAGTTTTCAAGCTGAAATAAACAGCTTTGTCTAGCTGTCTGCCAACTTTCAACTTCTAAAAAAGTTATTACAGCGTATGCAGTACATGCACGACGTTTAAATGAAAGATTACCATTTAAAATAAGGATTCTGCAAGGATAGCTTCGGTGCAAGTGTTAGAAAATCTGATGTCAACAAACAGGCACAACGGCTGTACTCAAATGACATGAGAGACGGCCAATAGAAATCATGAAAGCGCCGTAGCGCGAGCATATTATCCAATTGCAAATAACAATAGGCGGGTTGTAACAGTGCCCACCAATGGTTGAGATCGGTTTTTTTGTCTCCCAGCAACCAATACTCAAATGCGCATGCGCAGTTAATCATTTGAGCCGGGACAGTTGGAAAGTGGAAGCTACGTGTGGGAGCATATACAATATCATACACTATTAAATGAAGGTAACATTATACTCTTATTGAATAAAAAACGTTTGTTTCGCAGAAGCATCTTTTAGAGACACCCCCGCGATCTTAGCTCACTTTAGCTTCGTTATGGACAGACTGAATTTAGAACTAAAGGAATTTTCAGAAGACATTAGCTTGTTAGCTTAGCGTTGAAGCTGCTGTTTGTGTGATATACAGGCTAATTGCAAGTCTGGTGAGCTGTACCTTTCAATGGCACCTACCCCTTTTGACTTTATGGTGCGTGTGTTGTACAGTTTTGATGTACTTACTGTTACAGCTGCTGTTGCGTCTAAGTGGTTTACCTATTTTCAAAGCTGATCACATGTTTTATCAGATCTGTGAAAAACGTATTACTATAGATCTCAGATAAATGCAATGGAGTGCAAAATTCATAGTCTGAAGTTAAGTCAACCTCAAATTTTAACCTACATTCATTGCTTGAAAAAACTACTTATTGTCCACTGCTGCTTGTTGCTGTGTAAGTTTTAACACAAACCGTGTTAACTTTGCAGTCTTTCTCACTAGAAAGAGAAATGTGGGTTTTACCTGGTTAAAGGTGAACAAATGTAAAACTTCTCTTGTCCTTCTGAAACTCAGGCACAAGTAATGCTGGGAAGTACTATCCTAAACCATCAACAGCATGTGGGACTGCAGAAGCTCTCAGCACTGGCAGGAATCACACATTCTTCTTTGGGCCCCAATAAAAAGTACAAGTTTATCCAAGATGACACGAGTGGGGAGTCAACTCTTGTTTGCTCGTGCTTTCGCATCTTTGAGAACCTGGAGCTGACCTGCGCGGTGGGTCAGCTGGTTTACGAGACTCTTCAAGCCCACCAGAGGGTCTATCATACAGGGTCGGGATGCCTACTGTTTCTTGCAGGAGCGTGGAGTCGCGCTGCGTTGGAGTGCCTTCAAAGAGGAATTTCAGTAGCACACATCATCTCCGCTATGTCTGAAGGGATGGATCTATGCTTGGATGTTTGTAAGAGAAGCAGTGTCTCAACTGAGGCTCTTGGCGTGGAGCAATCGGACAGCTGCACTGCAACATTTCATGGTTCAGAGCGTCACCTGTCAAAGAAACCCATTGTGGAGGCTTCAGAGGCATCATGCCACATGCAGGAGACAAAAAAAGTTGATCAGAAGACTCTAAACAGCAGCAGACAAAAGAAAGTAAAGCTCAGCAGACATTTTTATGAGACCAAGTCTGAAAAAGTCTCCACGGTGCTGGAACCTCATCAGCTTAAGCATCCTGACATTGCACACATTGCTGAGGGATTGAGTCACGGTTGTATTGATGCAATGAGTTTAGCAGTTGAAGCCAGCAGAATACAGTCAAGAAATAATCAACAAGATATCAGCTGTTCCACTTTTGATGTCACTAAAGTGGTGACGTGTGTGTTACCTGGTTTAACAGAGGAGCATGCGTGTGTTGTACCAGGCTGCGTTGTCCTCTTATCTGCTGAGCAGGCTTCAGTTGTACAGCACTTGAAGGAACAACACTTGAAGGTTGCTCTAGTTAACGGAGATTTATCAGATACCTATCGCCATCTTGGCTTTAACAGGCCAACAGGTATACAATGTGTGAGTGACCAGTCGGATTTGTCAAGTTCCAGCAAAGAAGAAGAGTGGATGGCAAAGGTTGTGACACTTCTGTTGAAGCTGGAAGTGAACCTCATATTAGTCAGCGGGATTGTCAGTGAGAAAGTGATTCTACGCTGTTGTAGACATCATATACTTGCGGTGGGAAAAGTGAAGGCTTCAGTTTTGAAGGCATTCGCTAATACAACAGGAGCTGTTCCAGTGACTTATGCCACACAGTTGAGTGAGCACTGCATTGGCATTGGGGTGAAGGTTGTGATATGGAGGGACCTCAGCAGCCATGAGAGGAAGCCTTCAACAGCTGTGAATATTTGTACTGGTGAGAACAGCGAGCTGGTCACGGTGGTCGTCACAAGCTGTGTTCACGGCAGGCTGCAGGCCCTGGAGGATCAGTTTTGGGCATGTGCTTATCGTTTACACCACATGCTGAAAGACAAAGTCCTCCTGCCTGGTGCCGGAGTGACGGAAATGCTTTGTATTCATCACCTTCAAGAGCAAGCAGAGCGCCACGTCAAGCATCACAGAGAGAGGAAAGGGGAGCAGCAGATCAAAGCAGGAACAGCGAACCCTTACAGGGGTGTCGTGTTGCACCTCATGGCAGATGGTTTAATAGATTATGTATCCACTGTAATGGTTAACACTGGAAGGATGTCAAAAGTCCAAGCCAGGACTGCAGTGAGCCAACAACTCCGGGAATATAACGACCATGTAGGCGTTGCAACAAAGCTCTCACAGCTTTTCTTGGATGGTGAACAAGATGAAAATGCAGATGTCTCAAGATTAAAGCGCAGTGAAGCACCAGCAGTGAAAATCTACGATAATCTGAGTGTGAAGCAGGAGGCATGGAGGAAAGCCTTAGATCTGGTGTTCCTGGTTTTACAGGCTGATGCAGAGATCATCACAGGCACTGACCGAAAGACCGATGAAAATTTGATGCTGTTATGACAGACGTGCCGCATCTTCATTGACTGTTAGTCTCTTTATTAATTCGACAGCGAAAAGGTGTTATGAAGTTAAAAATAGAATAAAGTTTTTTTGTTTTTGTTTTTTGTTATTAAAAAAATCATTTTAGTGAACCAATTCTTCTTACTTGCCACCACTTGGGGGCGACACACCATTAAATGACACTGTAGTCAGTCAGGCTTTCACTGTGAGCTGCTGCTCATACACTGGTCTACATTCTGATATTGCTTTTAAAATGACTGGAAAGGTGAAACTCACAAAAATTTCTGTGTCAAACGTGTCCACTGATTGAAATTAAATGCAAAGTAAAGAACCAAAAAAGGAGTTTATGTAAAGTGCTATTTATTTGACTGCCCCTTTAACCTTCACCATCCTGACCTCCAGGTGTTGCAAAGCTCTGATTAATGAAAACGGTGTCTTAAGAAAACAAACATGAACTCAGGTCAGTCTTGAAGGCGTTGTGCATTATTCTCATAGGAAATTGACTTCATTTTTAGGACTAACCAACGTTGACTTAGTTGAGACTTCTTGTGCACACCTTGTTTTCCTGCTCAGTTCAGCCAGGGAAAAACAAATAGCCTCCATGTCTTAAACCACAATTAAATTTCAGTCTTCTTGAGAATGAGAGGAATTTTGTTGCGCCAGTATATTTTTTAGTCTTGGGATGCTTCTGTTATGATATTTGCCTCCGCTTCATTATGTGTCTACATCCCGGCCAGCACTGTTCACATCGGACCTGCCTTCCTGCCAACTGTGGTTTTAGGACTTGCTCAGTCACAATAGCAATGTTGATGTAGAGGGAACGCCTCCAGGCAGAGTAAATGTTTTTGGTTAAGTTTTATTAGGCCCTGTCCTTTTTAAGAAGTGACCGAAAGGTAATAACAGCTTCCGAAGGTTGTTTGAATTCTAGAAACCTTTTTGGTGACCACTGAAAGGTCACAGGAGTATAACCAAGGCACCACACTCTGACCTTTGCACTGCATGAAAGTTGGTTCATCCAGGAATTCAACACTATTATAAAAATTGAATTTAAAACCGTCATCTCAGCCTGAAAAACTGTTTTTCAAAGAGAAATGTCTGCACCTAAATCTGAAACAACCCAGAAACTGACCGTTCACATGAAACTAAAGCACACTCTGGGTTATCTTTAGACTTTTTCCTATTGTGCACGCTGTACTTCAGAGGTGGCAGTTGCAGCGACCTGCGAGAACTTCCATTTCCTCTGAGATCGGAGAGCTTCTCTTCGCGTTCTAAAAATAGTTCAGTGAAATAAAAGCGTTACAAAGGCTTCACGGCAAAGCCGCAGCAACCTTGACTCAGGCATCACTCAGCGGCGGCGCGGCCAGGAGAGGGTGGGGTGTGACATAACGTAACAAACACAACATTGAGAAGGAAAATGGAACGGCTAATTTGGTGAAACATCTGAGCCTTCAGGCGGACTCCACACTTCACTGTCTGCCCCGTTCTGCATCTGCACACAGAACCTGATGCATGCACCAACATGAAGGTTACCGTAAAAATGTAAAACCTAAAGAAGTTTCCTTTGTTAAGTGCTGGCTGATGGTATGTGTGGTTCATTTAATTTTCTGTCAGTATATTCAAAGTAAGCTCTCATTAACTAGCAAATCAACCATTTATAATTCCAAGACAACTGAAATACTGCTGTAGGAGTTAGATTCATTATATTTACATCTGATACTAAAACCTGTTTGCATAAGGAGATTTTTATTTTTTTTTTCCAAGGAAAATAAAAGTTTCAGATTTTTTTTAAACACTTAAAAATAAAAGTAGCACTGGTATTCACAGAACTGCAGTTGTGAGAGGTCAGTACTGGTGTCATACTGACACTGGAATGTGTCACAAGAATTTATTTTTAGACAAATGACTGGCAGACATAAATCTTGTCGTATTTTCCTCAGACAGTGTTTTGTAAAGAATTCCAGCCTCATTATTTGTAGCCATGTCAGCCTACTGTGATAGTACTGAATATGGTCTAATCACTCTTTTGATTGGGCTTCAGATATTATGTATTCAGTGTACATCCATATAATTGACAATCCACTTACAAACCATTCTTTTCTTTCATAATTCATACAAAATGGAGGTTGATGATTACAGACACGCAGATTGATAAATTGTGATTGGTGGTTTCTAGCGTTATGTTGGTCTTTCTGTGTCTGCCAGCTTAAAGGCAGCGATCAGTGTTTGCCATCATGTTTTTGGACCTTCTGTTCCAGATGCAGTTTCAGAATTCTGTATAGTAGAAGCATAGCAGTGCTGCATTGAGTAATGCAACTGGAGCATTTACGTGTGGTTCACGGGACTCTTTGGAGTTATAAAGACTCCAATTACACCAGGTAAGCAGTCACCTCTTTCCCTGCTTTACCTGCATATGTTATCTCATCATGAGCTACTGATTCCAGCCTTGGAGCAAACAGAGAATGAATATTACAAATAACCAGTAACAAGAAAGTGATGCAGTATCATCAGCATGTCCTTCAGAATTTAAACCACGGGACACTGAAATCACAGAGGCCCATTGCACCAATTCTAACATTCATGCACTCATAAAAAGGCCTTGATGAATACCCACATGCTCCATTTTTAGTCTGCTGGCTGTTTTCTGGAAACAGACATCTTGGAAAAAGGATTCTCAGCAGAGAATTTGGTGACAAAAATTGCTCCGATAAGTGTTTTGGGGCGTCAATGAAATGTACCAAATAAGACTGAAGTGCAGTGTGGATGCTTGAAGATTAGGCGTGAGATTGAAAAGGTGACTTATTTATGCTAAACTGGTTCAGGAAGGTGTATCAGTCTATATTTTTGTGCAGTTCCCTCTAATGAGGAGAACTCTTGCTTTCATACTGTGCTGAACAGGTGGAAACGGGACTCAGTAGTTGGCACACTTCCTTGGTGATGAGAAACAGGATTTTGCCCAGAAAACAATATGTGTGTTCGGCAAAGCCTTTCTGCATAAATATTGTATAAACGTTCCTCTTTTTGGAGAGTTCTTTATTGGTACAGTCCCAGGAAATGCATCGAAAGGATGTCCAAAACCATCTTAACCCTTCCTGTGGTTGACTCCTGTTTTGACTACAAGTCTTACAACTATTCAAGTCTCTGGCCTTCGTCACCCGACTGGCCTGGTTGGATGTCAGATGCTTCGCTGACCAGTTGCGAGGGGGGGGGTCACCAACATGACGTCAACCGAGAGCACAGCTGACTTTCTACTGGTCCAGCACAAGTTTCAGATGTGGTTGCCTTCTCCCAGAAGCCCAGACCAGCGAGTGCCTATTTTGCCAAGCGGGTGGCCATGTTGGTCCTAAAATCAAAAAGAAACAAATTCTGCAGGAATAACTCCCATCACTGACTGATCCTCCATTCAGGAAGTTGAGAATAGCAATTAAAAGCACTCATTCGTGATGCAGGCTCTTTCATCTGCCAGTCTGCTGGCTTTTCTTCTTCACATTGTTGTGTTTTACCTATGAATAGCACCGAGTGATTCACTAAAAAGCTGCCCGTGCTGCCTCTCTGTGCGCCTCTCTTTTCTTGCTCTCGAGCAGACTGGATGAATGAAAACACTGGTTCTGTTCACATGCTTGCTGCTGCTGTTGGCACTCTGAGGGATCTCAGCGACATGGTCCAAGTTGCACGTCCCCCTTCTTGCCCTCCTCTCCTTTCTTGACTTCTGCTGGGTTGGTTGGTTAAATCCGTGAGCGTTAGTGGGCGTGAGCATGTGTGTGTTGGTGCTCCTAGGGCGCATGCGAACTGAGGCCCAAAGGGGAAAGCCTTCCACACAGATCTAAGCCAGCTGCCCTGATTTAAACACTTCACTGCAAGAAGAGTGGAAGAGAGGGGGAACCGCATGCATCCCCCCTACCAGTGTGCTCAGAGTACACTGGGAAAGCAGCTGCCAGCTCTACAAACAACAGACGAGCAGCTCCAAATGGTCGATTTAGACGTTTGCTGTTAGGTAGAGGCATTTAGGAGCCCTCCTGCCTCACATTCCCAGGACTCAGAGGGCACTTGTTGCCCTGAGAGGGGGGCGTTCAAGCAAACTGACCCCTGAGGTTAAGTAAAATCAGTTTGTGTGAAGCTGTGTGGAGGAGGGGAGGAGGCAACAGTTAGTGGGAGGTGGGAGGCCACAGTGGGGCTCCTGCACTGCTCAAGAAGGAGACGACGCAGTCGCCGGGAAGCGGGGAAAGAGGAGGAGATGGCCACGGGAGAAATCACAACGCTTCCCTCCACACCTGAAGACGGCGGCAGTGGCGGCTTTCCTCCCGGGAGCTTCAAGGATCCCAAAAGGCTGTACTGTAAAAACGGGGGCTTCTTCTTGAGGATAAAGTCTGATGGGGGAGTGGATGGAATCCGGGAGAAGAACGACCCCCACAGTAAGTCCAGTCCCCTACTTCTTTGCTTTGCACAGCACACAAAGCTTCTTTATGTTCCTTTTAATATGCAACAGGGACGTAAGAGTGAAGCAAAAAAAAAAAAAAAAAATCATGGAGGAACGATGTGAATTTTCCAGCTTACTGAGGTCAGTCTCCACTTGTAAACAGCAAAATGTGCGTAGGTCTACTTCTGGAAAGTATAATAAGAGTAGTTCAAGAGACGTACACCTTAAAGTAAGTTTCTTAATCAGTGGGAAGTCTGATGGAATCTGCGTGACATTTTTGGTGAATGTTGATCACCATGCTGAGTCACAGCCATTCACGCTGCTCACTGTGAGCTTTACGTCACACAAGGCAGCACAACATGGAGCTAAAAGCCAGAATAAGTGAATTCCTGATCTAGAGGTCCGGTCACTGTTTGAGGTCAGTGAACTTGTGCCAGTTATATGTCTAAAAATTCTACTATTAGTGTAAAATATAGTAAAATATGCTCTTACCACTTATCCCTACTACCAGCTAATCAATATTTATACAGGAAGTGAAGAGTTTAAGCTTTTCTACGTCGTTTAACTTGGCAACTATTAAAGTGGGAACATTAATTTGGCCTGGACAGCTGTGATACCCCCCAGCACCTCTGTATCACTGACCATTTTTAAGTCTGTTGCATCAGTGAGTGGGAGGGGAGGAGGGGAGGGGGACCATGAAATTATTTCGTTTTTCCAAGGAAAATGTGTTTTGTATTGCTCAAGATAGTGTGACATTTCAAACAGGTGCGCCCAATCACATGTCTTGATATGGAAGCAGTCCAAGGAGAGAGGAGCTATTTTTAGAATAATTCAATTATGTTCCGTCTGACGGATTTGTGAAATAAATGTGGAGGCAATGTGAGAGAGTTGTATATTTAGTTTGTAATAAAAAAAAACCCTTCCTGTTATTCTGGATAGCAAACAGTCGGCATGATGGCTTCAGAAAGGAGTATATACATAATGAGTCACACGACAGGAATCAGTATTAATCATTTAGCTGTTTACTATAATGGTTTCATACAGTTAATGTGACCTGAGCTGTGCCTCATCAATGGTTCTTTTGTTAAGGCTGCAATAGTCCTGCCAGCTTTTTGGACAACCAAACGTACCTGCCAGAGCTGGAACTGCTGGGAAAAGGTTACCCAATATATCCAGAGATCCTCAGGAGGGATTTCTGTGCTAATGCAGATGGGACTCCATCACATTTGTATTCGATGGAACGCAGGAAGTCATCCCAAAGGTTTCTGAGGATAGAAGTGCCCACATGCGTTGCCACAAATTGTTGCCCTCGTATCGCAGACCCCGGGACGATTCCGGATCGGACCACACACACAATGCAAAACCAGAGAACAGCGGAAGCAAAGTTCTGTATTCACAATAGCTGTGAGACATAATATGCCCAGTAAACATGGAGCACACCATAGCACACTCAGACTAATTATACATTTCTTTCAAGGGAGAACACCTCTTTGATCTGTGACACGAAGCATCCAGGCAGAGAGCTTAACTGCAGACAGATGCGTGTCTATGTGAAGTCTCAACGTGGATTAATCCTAAACAGATCCCCTCATTTACCTCATAGGGCCTCTGCTTCCTTTTTGGTGGTTTGGCTTTATGCAAAGTATGCTCTGCTGGCAAGCAGTGATGTCTCTACCAAAAAAAAAAAAAAAAGAAGAAGAAATGTGGAGATGATTTTGATCATCTGTGAGGAGGCTGTCACATGGCCAACAGGTACTGTCTGCTCACACTGCTGTCAGCGTCAGCGTGATGCTACTGTGAGTTAGCTCATTGTTTTCGGTGGTGCTTCGTTCATGTACTGCAAATAAAGTGTCAGCCAGTGTTAGACAAAACATGGAGGGAAAGCACTGCAGAGAGGAGCTAACCTTTCTTTGCCAGGAGCTGAGAGAACATGAGCAGATGTTTGTCTGGTTATACAACAAGAGGAGTGAATTTAAAGATGCTGAATTCAACTTTTAGGCTCTTTTTGAACTTTTACTAATTTAGATTTCCACCTGAATGCTGTGTCCCCGCCCAACTCCAGGTTGATGTATTTCCTGCTGTGAGAAATCCACGGACTTTTTCAGAAATAAAAACCAAAAATAACGACCTGTCAGCACATTTTAAGATACATTAATCAGTGTTTTCTCCGTAACTCTGCAGCTTTATGAAGCCATCGTTTTGGTTTTATGACACATTTACTCTTTGGTTCCCTCTCGCCGCTCTCATCAGTGTTGTTTCCAGCTGCAGCCAACAGCTGTTTTCAGCAGGCAAGCTCTGGTGAACCCATTTCACGCTACCGGCACCCAACTAGCTAGAAGCTAGCAAGTTAGCAAACCAAGGCATCTGCCAGCCTAAGAGAGATATTCTTGGTGGAGACCAAAACAGAGCTAACATTATAGTGGATGTTAGATTACGTTCATTAGCTGGACATGTATACAAATCACAATGAAGTCTTATGACTGCACGATGTGTAACTGGGCAATTTCTTAGCTAACACATTAGCCTGAACATCTTTAGAAGCCAAAGATATGGTGTGGCGTGTACATCTTTTCAGCTTTAAGTAGCAATGCATCATCATCTCTGGGGGTTTTGCTTTGTTTGCTTTTCAGGAACAGGCAAATCACCAGTCTTCCCTCCAAAATCCAACTGGATGGCAGACCACATTAAATGCCCTGTAGTGAGCAAGAAGTTAGCGCGGGCCGCTATCCTTTTCGACCATGATGATCTCATTTGTTACTGGTGCTAACTGCTGCCATAAAGATTTCATATTGACGTGCCTAGCATAGCATCTGTACTGTGATTTGTTTCTTGATTGGCTGGCTCTGCTGTGTCCAGAGGTGGTGTGAGATCAGTCAGGACTAAGAGTTAAAAGGGGGTGTCATTGATGGAGCCATAAAGAAGTGTACATTCACTCCTGAAGACATGACTGTCTCATTGTCAGGACTTAATGTAAACTTTTAACTAAACATCCTAAAAACAAACTACAAATGATCTCTTACTTGCTGATTTTGTTCCAATGAACTTTTGTCTGTTTTCCTCAGTAAAGCTTCAGCTCCAGGCGACCTCGGTGGGGGAGGTGGTCATCAAAGGAATCTGCGCTAACCGTTATCTGGCCATGAACAGAGACGGACGACTATTTGGAGCGGTGAGTGAGCGGGATTATCAGATCTCTGCTAACAACAGTTGCATTATGTCTGTTTTGAGATTTCTGAAAATGCGCTCCAGTGAAATCATGAAAGGGCTCAAAGGGCTTTTATATTAAACACCTAAAGTGAGTCTTATCCAGTTGGCTGAAAAGCAAACTGTCCCCACTGCTCCAGTTTTGGGCTTCAGTATTGTGGAAACCAAATGTTTACCAGCCGCTCTACAAGCAATCCGCCTCCACTGAAGTGATTAGGTTGACACTTCTTAGTCATAGTCAGCACTAATAAAAACGGTTTGCAGCGACATTAGATCGCTCCAAGTCGAAATGATTCTGCTCCAGATGTTTAGTTTCTATCAATGGTTCTCCTGTTTGTTTGCACCACAGTTTTGATCCAACTGAGGCGTCTCTCCCAAATCCAATCAGTTCAACCGTTTGTCTTTCTTTCCGTTCTTGAGTCTCGTCTTCAGCGTTACACTGACTCAGTGTCTGACTGTGAGTGTTAAAATCACATTACATGACTTTTTGGTCAGGGTTCGATTTCGCGCCACAGTCCAGACTGACGCTGAAACAGGCACTTAATGTGCAGGAAGATGCAACGTATTAGTGTAATGTTTTGATGATTAGACTCCATCAATGTGTACAATAGTATTTTTGTCAAAGAGTCTAGATGCTACCTGGGAAGAAAAGCAAGAGGGTGAATGATGTCCTGCAGTATCTGCAGGCTTTACTGTGCCTTTGTTTTTTTAATCTATCCGGGGACGATGTGACAGCCGTGGGGGTGATAGGGAAGATGGAGGATCGGGCAATACTCGGTCTGAGAAATGAAAGACAGATCGGTGCACAAAACATGGAAATTCAGTTTATTATGCAGACACTGTGAAATTTGTGAATGAGAGTTTTGAGAGCACAACAAAACAGATGAAGATTTAAGCAGGAAGAGACAGAAATTCATCAGTAAAAGAACACAAGTTAGAGAGAAGATCGTCCTTATTGAAGCTTCTGAAGTCCAGATGCAGTCTGGTGTCTGTGTTGTACATCTGAAGTCTGTTTTTTTTTTTAGGAACTGACAAATTGTCCGACTGACCAACAGACTGTGTTCAGGCGTTCAGTGATCAGATGTTTCACACGAGCAAAGGACAAAAATAGTGTAAACACACTCAGAGTTTGGTTTAGACAAACTGCCTCTTGTGTTTGAGAACAATTCCTCGTTAACTGCACACAGTCGCTAATTAAACTGATCTGAAACAGTGCTCGTGAGAAATGGCCAGCACCAATTTGGCACCACTGCCTGAACGTTGCTGCTCTCAGCGGCGGAGGAAGTGCGAAGTGTTGGTGACTGATGTGGTTTGGTGGGTGTGAAGGCTCGTCCACAGTCCATGTAATTGGCGAGTGTCCTTTCCTCCCGATGACAAGCTGCAGCAGCTGCCACCCAAAGCGCCGCTCTGGTGTGGAAAATCATTAAAAAACCCACGACATATTAACTCCCTTTTTACTGCCGTGAGCTGACTGATTAACATTAGTTGTTGGCAAAGAAAAAAAAAAAGTTTTCCCTCATGACGGGATGCGTCTAATGGCTGGACTTTGACGTTTCATGTACAAGATTGGACTATTTTTAATATTTATTCCATCCCTAAAGCTTTCAATCTGACAATCCTGAATAACATTATTCATGAATGTTAAGTAAAATTTTAATTGAAATTAAAAAAAAAAAAACGGAAAAGACTTGATCGAACAAGTAATTGGACTTCTCTTCGTCTGTGTCTCAGCTATATAATTTGGGTGACCGGTGGTTCAGTGGCCTTTTCACAGCTAAAATAAAATAAAATAAATAAATAAAATGCCAACCAGCTCCACTGCTGTCATACACTGTTGCACATTTTCAGCACTGAGGCAGGATTATTGTTTGTTGGCTGCTTTTGCGTAATGATCTGAACAAAGCAGAAGCGAGTGTTTGCAGCTCTTCTGACTAACGGCTCCGTAGCTGAGCAGTCATGGCCGACTGAAAACAGAAACTAAAACAAAAGCCTCTTGTTGGTCAGGCTGTGGAGCAGTTAACGCCCAGCCAGATTTGGGCCAGACGTTCAGTAATTGATGTTTTCTTCATGTTTGGGGGTAGTGGGAGCACTAAAGATAGATTTCATCAATAACTCGATGGCGCCTGAGACAAAGTATTTAGTTTTAGGTGTTGTTCATCTTTGGCCCTTTTCAAACCTCAAATAATTTAGCCCTCACCTCCATGTTTAATGTTTAATCATGATTCAAGGAGGCTGGACTGAGACAAAAGCGGAGTCGAGCTGTCATTAGGTTCCTGGTCAGGCCTGGTTTCCTTTAAACACAAGTCTTAACTGTGTTAGTGTGAAACCCGGAGCAGGAATTACACTCTAAACCAACAGCCTCCTTCAAAATAAAGCAGGTCTTTAGTTCTGGGCGTTTTATGTGCTCATTTCATCCCATAAAATGTAAAAACTTCCCTTTCCAACAACATAAGCTAAATAAATTTAATCAAATATCATCCAAACAAAATAATTAGACAGACTAACACTTTATTGATCCCAATTTGGGAAATTGTGTTTGATGAAATGATTTTACATGTGACCACATGTCCTTCAGGTTGACTGATGATAGCACTGCCGTACAGGGCATCCACTATATTTCAGATCTGGTTTCAGTTTTCTGAGAACTGAAGTTTGCAAACTACTTTCAGTGTATCGGGATGACAGCGTGTCCCTGTAGATCTTTGTCCTGGAGGCAAAAGGCTGCAGATTTAATCCTCCCAGCAGCCAACCCTCCTGTTTAAACCCCCTGAACCACCTTCAGGACAGCGAACATCAAATGAAACTCATCTGTTCTTCCTCTGCGTCTTTCCCTCCAGAGACGAGCGACAGACGAATGCCACTTCCTCGAGCGGCTCGAGAGCAACAACTACAACACCTACCGCTCCAGGAAGTACCCCAACATGTACGTGGCACTGAAGCGGACTGGCCAGTACAAGTCTGGAAGCAAAACTGGACCGGGTCAAAAGGCCATTCTTTTTCTTCCAATGTCTGCCAAGTGCTAATCTGGGATCTGGCTGAGAAAGAGTAACGATGGCAGCAACAAAGAAGAAGATGTGACGGCAATGAATGACGTTCCATCAACATTGCCCAAAATAGCTGTGATGCTTTCCGACTGTTAATCCTAAAAACTTTTTTTTTTCTCCTGAACACGTCTGCTCTTACTCAGCTTCACTTGTGGTACATATTCACACCAGGCTGCTCCCAGTAAAACCAGCCTCTACACCAGTGCAACTGGAGACAGGTGCCTTGCTCAAGTGCACCCCTCCAGTGCAGCAGCACAGCTTTGTTTGTTCATTTTACCTCTGCAGAAGTAACCTTCCTGTCCTTCTTCCTGCCGCTCAGCCTGTGTTTCGCCTATAGAAGACTAGTGTGTTCAGACCTGTCTCCTACATAACAAGGCTTTAAGGAAATGCACTCACATTATTGTAACTTGAAGAGAAGCGAGAAGATGGCATTGAAGTTAATAACTCAAGTTTAGAAACAAAATGTTTGACAAAACCAAAACTAAGCACACCACAAAGAAAACCCAAACACTCCTTTACTTTTCCTGAGTTTGTCTTTTAGAGACTTGTGCAAAAAAGTCCAAACATTGCGTTGCACTGGAGCACAACAAGGTAGTTGTTGTGACTGATGTTTAATTCAACAACAGAAAGGCAAGTTCACAAAAAGATGAGTTTGACTTGTTTGACCAGTCTGTAGGCTAATTTAGCAAGGCAGCCGATATTAACATTGCAGCTACTCGCCACTAACGTTAGCTTCTGCCAAGATGTGGTCGGTTAACACTGGTGGTTAACTTGTTAACAAGCTGAGGTCTCAATACTGGTCACAAAATGACCTGTTCCCAGTTAAAAATAGCTTAAAATCAGCTGCTGCAGCCATGATTGTCCAGCAGCTGGACATCCAAGATGGCCGCCACAAAGTGTGAAATAAACCGTATAAAAGTCTGCAGTCTTGTAGGTACCAGAGGTATAATTCTTTCAAAACCACAAAGTGAATGTTGTAGTTCACAGTATTGCACCACATTTCTTCAACAGTAACAGCTCGTGTGTGAAACACACTGCGAACATAATTCCAGTCATAAATACACTTTAAATATGAGTAATACTGACAACCATGTGTCAACACGGCTAGCCGCGGTGCGCTAACCCCATCAGGTTGATGATGGCTTGCTAGCATTTTGGTGCCGCGGGAAGCTGCCTGTGGTACAGCTGGTAGAACATCCCAGAGTAGACCGCGGGAAGCTCCTCCATGCTGAGGTCGATGCTGTGGAAGCCGTGCTCCAGGCCGTGAAGCAGAAGCCTGGCGACCCGAGAGGTGATGGGCGTGGTGGCGGCGGTCCTGGCCAGCTCGGCGAGGTCCAGCCACTCGCAGCGCAGACACTCCTGAGTGCAGAAGTCGATGTCGTAGGTGAGCGGGCTGAGTCGGCAGATGATGTACATGTCCGACATGCCGAAGGCGCCGGGGTGGTTGTGCTGCTGCCGGATGCTGAGCAGGGATCTGAACTCGGAGCGAACGCCGGTTTCCTCCAAGACTTCACGAACGGCGGTGGCACCTGGGAAAGATTCACGATGATATAAGTAAACGTATGTGGATGCATTTAAAGATCCTGACCAAAAGGAATGTGCTCATGTCCTTTGTCAGAGTCACGTCGCAGACTGAGGAGTAGATGTGAGGGAAAAGGGAAGATTCATATATTTTTTGTAACGACAAACATTTGAAACGCTGCTTTTTGGGGTGGGTCATGTATACAATATTAAAGCTGCTTTTAAAATATTACAAAAGGTGAATTTGGAGAAACAGATAGAAATCTTTGCATATATATCATGTGCCTTATTTTGTACAGTTCAAATGAATGTATATGTGTCATTTTAAGCATAACACTAAAAGGAAGGATTCAGCTGGATGTACTGTATTATCTTCTTTGCTCTGTTGAGCTCGACACTCACCAATATTTTCTCCCGGATCAGACAAGCCCCCGGGGAACTTCCAAGCATTCTTTGTCTGAAACACAAGTTAAAATTGAACATGGGTTGTGATAGATGGCACTGCTGTAAATGTATCTTAGAGTCATTTAAAAAAGAAAATGTCCATTTTAGTCTTGAATCAGAAAATCTGCCATCCAGCTTAAAGTAAGTTCTTTGAATCAGTGGCACTGTCTGACAATACGGAAGATTTTTTGTTTTCTTTAAGAGAATAACAGTAAGTAGTAGATGATTCAAAGGATATTGGAGCTGATAATTACACAGGCAGAGATGTTTCATGCTCTCATCTGAGGGTCTTTTACTTTTTATATTTAGTGCCTCACTCTGGAGACTTTTACATTTGATGTGGTGAAGTGTGTCTTCCAAAACTGTTTCACCACTTATCCTTGATATTTAATAACAGTATGCTGCTGGTTAAATTATGATGTCAGTGTTGTATATATATTTTTGTAGTTAAAGAATTTTGTATTCAGCGCTTTTTGTCAGAAATGCTATTTCATCTTCGATTTTCCTGGTTTTGCAGCTCCTCTCTGTGAGGAACACGCGTGCACTACAGCATTTATTTTCATGTATTGTCGACGAAATGCTATATTTTTGGAGCGGTTTGTAAAATGTGCTGGTAGGAAGAAATAAAGAGATTTTGTGTAACTTTAATCAGTGTGTTTTTTCAGAGAGAAACGAGCTCAATGTGAAAATAATAATCCCCCGAACTTGCTGGGAGGACGCCAAACATACGCAAACTGTTGACACCACATCCACTGGGAGATGATGTGTAACTGTCACTGGACAATGACTAAATCAGAAACTCCTTCTCGTTGCATCATTCAGCTCCCCGATGGATGAAATCACCTTCAGTCCGCTGGGGATCAGTCAGTCGTCTTTTGTACTGATGTGAGAGCGATAATGTCCTGGTTTCTTTTCAGGAAGTTTGTAACCCTCGGTGAGCTCTGAATCTGCCAGAGACGCTCTACTGCCAAAGGCCAGACTGTTAGAAAGCCTGTTTCCAGTAAACAGCTCGATGAGGAGGAGGAGGAGGAGGAGGAGAGGAAGAGATAAAACACTCCCCACACTTCCAGGCCACTAACTGTTTCCCTCTGCTTCTGGACAAAAGCCATTAGGACACATTACATGCTGGTAAGATTCCTGGTTGGGGCACATGTTACACGTGTGCAGTCAAAGGCCAGAAAACAGGCCCACGTCAGTCCTGTCCATTATAATATGAACTATATTTGTCATGTGCTCCACTGTGTCTACTGAAACCGCAGATAGACTGAGGAGGAATAAACAAAGATGGATGATTAGGAGAACACATTATTGGACAAATTTGATGTTCCAGAGGAATTTCACTTCATAAACTTTGACTTTGTGTACATATTTTGGGTTGGAAAACATTACTTTTAAAAGGATCGGTTAACACAAATGATACAAACGGTATTGTCATACATTGTCTGCAGATTGTTTTGGTTTTAGCATTGACTTTTCTGACTCCACATCAATTCAATGAATCTCACAGGCAGTAAACTGCAGGAGAGGAATGAAGCCAAGGCTTCCTGCACGGCCGGACGGGATTAGAGGAGAGTGAGGAAGAGATTTCTGTTTTATAATCTGGGAAATTCAATCCTTAAAGAGTGACTAATCCAGGGACAGAGTGATGTTGTGATAACTCGTAGTACTGCGAAACTCCAGCAGAATGTCACTGAGGCACAGATTATTTCTTTCTTTCCAGCAGAAATTTGAACCCTGAAGTGTTTTCTTCGCCTGGAGGTTCAGTTTTTTGCCAGTTTGTGGCTCTTTGTGCTCATGATGCTGCATGTGTGTCAAACAGGCTCAGACTCGGTTCAGGATTAGTTTCATAGTTTCATCTATGAAGCTATAGATTTTTTTTGGTGGTTGTTTAAGTTTTTTTTAAAAACATCGGCATCTTCATATTCACTGTTTTGTTGCTCGAACAGTCAAAAATCCAGATTTTTTTTTCCATGAAACCATTTTTTGTCACTTTATTGATCAATAATAGATTCATCCTTTCTACACTAAAATTTTAGCTTCAGTTTCACAGATACCAGGATGTGTCCTACATGATTTTCTGGTAACACGCTACAGACAGTATAGCCTGTGCTATCTGTAAATAAATAAAGTAACACAGTGGTGATTGAGCCAATGGCCCTGGTGAAAGTATGACAAACTGGTTGTCGATCTCAACGTTCCCAGAAATAATGCTGTATTCAGTTACTGCTAATGCAAAGTGATCATTTCCTGCTCCTGCAGCTTCACATTAAAAGCATTCAACTGGTGAAACACTACTTGGCTCTTATTACGAATCGTCACAGGAAGTGCAATGTGTTTGTCAGCAGACTTTGTACTTCGTGCATCAAACCTGACTGAGCAACTTAAAGGCTTCATGTGTGAAGGAAGCTGCACTTCCACTGTGCATAAGATCTTTACTGGCGTGTATTGTGTTACATGGGTATGTGCCACGCCAGGACTTTCTGACATATGATGCTTTGCATTTTTGGCAGTACTGTAGTGGCATCGCTAGTGCTAAGGACAGAAGCTGCTGCCTTCATCAGAACAGCTGTTCTGTTTACAGTAGATTACAGTCTGTGAAAGGGTCTTTACTCGTTTATTTTGAGGCAAGTTAGCCGGTTTATCTTAAAACATAATTGGCTTCCAAATCGCAGCATCATGGTACAATCACTTTTTTTGGCTGCAATATTATTTTGGCCTGCTGAGAACGTAAACAAATCTGTGGAGAAACGGCCTTAAAAGAGGCCTGTTGTAAGTCAGCCTCATAACAACTTGAGCACTACAGCAGGCCTCTGTGAGCGCTGACGGAGGCACACACTCATTAAGCTGTGTGAGCGCATTCAGCTCATGTAAACACCATGTTTGCTTGAGGTCAGCTAATGTTGTGTGGAGCTATGTTAAGTGTGAGAGGAGGTGAAGGCCTGAGAGGATTTCCACCCACGTCTGGATCAACAGAGGCAACATACAGTACAACTGGCTACATAAACAGAGCTAATCACTGGCTTCACTGGCTCATTTCTTCACTGTGGACGGAGGAATCAGCCTCCAATGTCATTCATCTTTTTTCTAGATTTCATATGGTTTTCTGAGGGGATGTTGTCTATAATGACGACTCACTGTTAGAGCCAACACATGCATACAAATCATGAAGAAAATATCTGCATGGCAATAACTTCACATAATTCATCTTTAATGAATATAATGGAGTGCATTTGGCCACAGAACAGTGTCGTCAAACAATAAAGTGACACATATACCTTATTTCTGTCTTGGACGACGAGAACTTTTCCATTGGATTCATCAACAACTGCACCTGCACAAAACAAACAATCAGTCAGACTTTTATTTCAAATATTTTGCTGGTTCATGTTTTGCACTGAAGTAGCTGCTGTAAGCACACTTCAGAGAGAAATCTGTTAGTAGTCTGGCTCATAGTTAATTATTAGGTTGGACACAACATAAAACCTGCACCACGTGGAGGAAAAAAGCCGAGCCTCTGTCAGCTCAGATGACACAGCAGCTGCTTTGACCACTTTATGATTTCTAACGCATCCCTGCTGATGAATATTACACAAGTCCACGGACAAACCAGTCAGATAAATGACAATAAAAGAACATTGCTGCGATTGCTGTTCATAATTTAGAAGAGCCGGCCATTGAAGTTTATTCCACCTCTGTTACTTTCATGATGAGAGCCGTGAGAGTCAACCAAAACAGTGCAGCAGTGGGCTGAAAAACAATGAGCTGAAAGCTAAGCACGTAAAGCTGAACACGACTGCAGATCTCAGTGATAATTCTGTTGGTTCGTCACTACGAGCGACTGGACTGCATATGCAGCTGCTCTTAGAAAATGCTGCAGAATAGTATGAATGAACTCTTACAAGCATCCACTGAATGAACAAGAACAGAGCATGTAGATGTCTGAAACTCGAGGGGTAAAAGAAATTAGATTAGGCCAAAGTCTTCACTGTCGAAACAGATTCGGAGTGACTCAGTTGTGCCTGTGAACATCCCGTCCACCAAAGCGTTTCTTCCTCAGGCCGGTGTATATTTTTAATTGTTTGCAATGGGAGCGGCGTGTATTAACAGCATGCTACAAATGCCAGCAGCGTGCACTCACCACTGTCACTTTACCCGGCCGTCCAATCACAGAGTGAAGGAGGGGCGGGACAAATACAGCAACATTTCAAACCATGTCCTGCTCATTGGACAGGACTCCTTGAACTGGGTTACTTCCACCTTCAGCTCTGGAACCAAACGATGGTTCTCACCAAGATGTTTCCTCACCCACAAAATCTCATGAACCCACACAGTCCGGCTTTCCTCTCTCCCATCATGCTTCACCCTCCTCCTCGTCCAGAGCAATGGCCCGAGGAAGTACTCTACCTTGTGCCGACATTTCTACACTCAGTATTTGTTGATAACATAAACTATTCTGCATCAAAGCAACTGAAGCATCTGAGCTGCAAAAACCTTGGAGCTTTCAAAGTGCTCTCAAGTGCTCCCAGCTGGGCGCTTTCAGAAGAGCTGATGGTGTTTTCACCTGGCAAAAAACGCTTTGGTGGACACAGCCCCTTCCATTTTTCTCGCCTTTTTTCAGCAGGTAGTGACTAACAGAGGCCATGTGCTGCTGCTGACAGCTCAGGAGGAGGAGGAGGAGGAGGAGGAGGAGGAGGAGGAGGAGGAGGGAAAACGAGCCACTGTGTTTTCCGGTTGCTCCGTCTGACCGGGACGGGCCTCCTTAAATGAATGTCACAGATGTGTAAAGAGGGATGGGTCGTCTTAAAGGCCTGACTTGGACTTCCATGTGGAAACTGATGTCATTCCCGATCCCCGTGCCATATGGCGCTTCACGGGAGGAGGACTGGCTGCTGCTAAGGGAGGCTATCATTATGTTGCCTTCAGTCTAGGAAACAAAATGCTCACAAGGAGCAGGAAAGAAGATAAAGTTGGAGTAGGAACTATGAGACAATAAGTCCAGAAGAACCATCGGAGGAGAACGGAGGGTTTCGTAGTAAAACACTGTTGATTCCTCGAGGTCACAGTCGGCTTCTGACTAAGTTTGAGGTCTTCTCTTAATTCATCTTTCATGTAGACTTCTTCTACTACTTTTCGGTTTTACAGTAATTACAGGTTCCCAGTAATATCTACAGTATACTATGAGGTCACAGTGATTCTGACCTCTGATTCGCTTTTAATGCTAATGTAGAAATCTGCTTTGCTCTCTGACTGACAGTCACAGCATCTACTTAAAATGCAGCTGAATTTCATGAATAATACCAATGAGACTAGTACAGCGATGTCCGGGACACTGATTTTGTTCCGTTGGCTTCAGTGCAAAATCCTGTTTGTTAACACGAAGGATTAAGTCACATAAATCAGCCGAAGCATATTTCCTTTACTTGACTTCTTCTTCTTGGACCGTGTGAAGGGCAGCTGCCTCGACCTTCAGTTCAGTGACATTCACTGAGATATCTACAACAAAAACATTAATTATACTGAGTGATATTTTAATGACATAAATAAAGTTCTTGACCCTGTTCTGAGAGGTCAGAGGTCAAGTGCAGCAGGCGGGTTTTTAGTATTGTTCTCAAGGACGCTTCAGGTGGACAGATGTCGTGAGTGGATTCTGACATCACATGCAACAACTGGGAGGAACGCCACACTGATGGACCCCCGACAAGAGGCTGAACGAATGCTGGAAACAGACATCAGCTGCCTTTAAACACCAAAATGAGTCAAAGCATCAACTGGAAAGGAGGCAAAATCATCAACCAGCGGTCGGTGGACGGCCGGAGAGAGATCAAGGAGGGCGTTTAGATCTGAAACCAGAGACCATCTTTGGCTCAGATGTTCCCCTAAACATAACCAAACAAGTAAACAATATAAAAATAAATTCCACATGGGACACAAACCCCATTCTCCCGGGTCAAAGTCCTGTGCTTGACCCATTCGTCCACCATGACCTTTGTCACTCTTTGGTCGGCTGCGCTGATGCTCCTGGAGCAGCACTGATGATGATGTCGTAGGAGCAACACCAACACTGCGATATCAGATAAACCTCTTCACCTCACTGAGGATCCATCCCGTCACGTCCATCAGGTCATGTGATGACAGCTGAGCAAACTCCATCTCTATCCAAAGCCAGTAAGCGAACCCTGACGTAAGGTTTCTTCTCGTCAAACTACTTTTTTCAAAGGTCCAGAATGATCTTACGAGCTCAAACCTCAAACAGGTTATCTCAACATCAACAAAGTGTTCAGTGAAAGAGAATATATGACTTCCTGTTTTGTTTGACTCCAGCTGCACTACGTCCCACATCCCACTGTGAACACAGCAGCGTAAGTCAACCTGAAGCCTGAATCTGGAGTTTGCTCTGCGGTGTGATAACCATCTTTTCCTGTTCAGTCAGTGGAAGCCTCAACCTTAAAACACCCACTCTGAACACCTGGACAGTTTTAAAGCTGCCAGAGCTCATGTTTCCTTTGCCTCACTGAAAACCAGTGGTGGAATGGAACTAAGTATATTTACTCGATTACTGTACTTAAGTAGAAATTCTAGGTACTTGTACTATTTTCTGAAAGTTTATACTTCCATTTCATTTCATCTCAGATAAAATACTGTACTTTTCACTCCACTACGTCTGTCTGGCAGCTTTAGTTACTAGATTTAGTTACAGACTACAATATTTGATACCCTTCTTGTCCACTGACAAACATTTATCTCCAAATTTGGCATTTCTGAATCTGAATCTTTCTCATAAACCAAAGGATGAACTGTTCATTTCTGGGCTGAGACAATTCTCCTCCTGCTTAAGCTGAATAAACTCTTTAATCAGCCTCTTGGATCAGCTGGAAAATGAATGGTCGCAAAGCTGAAGTTTAAAATCAGCTCAACCCTCAGCATGCACATTAATGCAGCAGTAACACTAATCCAAAAACATCATATACATATAATAATAAAACACCGTTTTACTGCAGAATGAGTACTTTTACTTTAAATACTTTACTTTTACTTGCAGTGGAGTATTTCTAAGGTGTGGTATTGATACTTAAGTGAAGGATCTGAATATTTCTTCCACCACTACTGTACATTAGCACCATGTTAAGCTCAGTTACAGGCGTGCTGTCCACAGATAGAGTAAGAAATCCTGAAGTACCAAACCTTTTTTTAAAGCAGTCATTCAACTAAAATATATTGTAGTGAAGGTTGAAACTGCAGGGTCTCTGTATGGTATCAGACACCAATGTAAGAGCTATAAACATGTTTCTCCTTGATCGGCTGAGCATTATGAGTTGCTGTCTTGTCTTTTCCAGAATAATAAGATGACAGCAGTAAGAACCCAAGCCGACATGTATCAGATCCTGTAAACAGCTGCGTATTTCAGATTCCTAACCTCAGTTTCATCAGTGTTTGTGTCGCCTCAATCTGGAAACAGAAAGGGAGTTTCTGGCCCTCATTCCACTCTGAAGGATGCTGTGGACATGTTCTGACATGAACCCAGTGCATCCACTCTTTGGTAAAAGGTATAACAGACGCTCTGCCCTCTGCTGGACAACCAGGAACTCTGCACACTTCGGCTCAGCGTCTCCTCCCTTTGCCGCTCCTCGGCCCACATTCACAGTCCTGATGGGAATTTATGCGAGTGAGATGCCTGCATCCCTCTCTAGTGTACTCCTTTCCAAAACCTGAGGCGCTGATTTATATTAAGAAGTTAATGTGGGCTCTGTCTGACGCAGCCTGACGCCAGCTTTCATCACCGCTGGGTAACATAAACGCTGCTTCTGTGCTTCAGTAATGATCCTGGATTGTGGGTCTCGGGAGGTTTTGGTCGGCTTGGTCAATCAGAGGTAACGTAACACCAGACGAAGCTCGGCCAATCGCGGCCTGCAGCCTTCACTGTGGAGTGGAGGCTTGATAAAGTGCACATTAGATTTATGACATCAGGTTATATAATTTTATATTCCACATTTTTAAATAACACCCTCAGCACAGTGCAGCATGTGACAGACACTCACCTCATGTTTACTTCAGAGTCAAAACATAAAACTATATAACTATTCATAGATTTATATTTGTGTATTTATGGAACTGAGATGGTTTTTTTTTTAGAGCCACAACTACGACTATCTTCATTCATGGTTCATCTGCTGATTATTTTATTGATCAATCAAAAATCTGTGAAAAATCACAGTCTGCAGATGTCTTAATTTGCCCGACCAATGATCAAAACCCCCAAGTTATTCAATTTATAATGATATAAAACAGAATAAAGCAGCAAATTGTCACACTGGAGAGGCTGAAACCAGGAGGCTGTTTGGAGTTTTGCTTTGAATTGACCGATGATGAATGAATTAATTATCAAAACAGCTGCTGATACACTTTCTGTCAATGAAGTATCCCATCAATCTGCGTTACTTTAAACCTGTAAGAATCGAGCAAATACGTCAGCGTCATCAAGTAAATGAACTGCTTGAAGAAACAAGAATTGATAGAAATAATAAAAATCATTTCAGCACTTTTGTTTTCTGATGTTTGACTTAAATGTTTGTGTACCATCTGTTTGGTTTCGATGTAATTTAGTTTACTTCTGTGCCTGCTCTAACAGTGACACTGAGTTATCAGGTGCAGAGCTGTGACTGGATAATATGTACTAAGATTGTTAATTATACAACAACAACATCCAAAAGCTACTGATATTATTTCTAAGAAGAGTGTTGACAGAGAGACGGGGCAGCTGCTAAAAACTGTACATCAAATCTCAGATCACAGTAACTACAAGCAGCCATGAATGTTGACACATTTAGCTCATTCCTCCATCACAGATGCATCATTTCAAGCTTACGATTCGATCATCAGATCCATCACAACTGATCAAACTCCACCTGCTGATGAAGACTGAGATGTGGTTGAAAGCTCAGTGAAAAGTTCGAGAGGCGACCTTTAGGTAAGATGCACGACACTAATAGACTTTCTCTAAAAATCTCTACCTGCCACTCCGACTTGGTGGGTTGCAAACCCCGGCAGCCTGCTCTCCCCTTGTCCCAGCCAGAGGGCCAGCACAGCGTGGTCGTCTTTGGCGTGATGGAAGGCGAAGCCGTGAGCGGAGGCGGCGGCGGCGGCACATCGGCTCAGCGAGATGGGGACTCGAAGCCACACTGCAACTTTCCCTTCTGCTTTCCACTGGAGCAAAGAATCTGTGCAAAGGCAAATGTCATGAGGATGTTCAGAAACTTTATTTAAAAACAGATTATTGACGATGTTTCTGCTTTATTAAATAACAACAAACAGACAGGAAATGTGAACGACTGTTTTTGGTGCTTAATCTTATTCTGGAGACAAGATGACAAACAGCAGAGCATCTGGTGGAAGAAGCCTGAAGGTTGAGGCGGCAGATCACCAAAGTTGAGGGTTGCTGGTTGAAATCCCAAACTGACTGGAAGAGTGCAGGTAGGAACATCATTGTGTTGAAACAATTAGCCAATTTAGCATCTCCTTGACCAATTGCAATAATAATAATGATAATAATAAAAGCATTCAAATATAATTTTGACTAATTGTTTAGTTTTATACCATCTAATACAATGGTCTAATACAAATGATGCGCATTTGTTCTTCAACCTTCAGGTTTTGGACTCTTAATCAGACAAAATAAGCAGTTTCAAGACATTTTGTCACTGAATAAGTCAATTACTCCAAGCATATTTTGACAGATTGCTGAATAATGAAGAGAATAGCTGCTGATATAATGAATTATGAAAACCTGAAAAACAGTGAATGCCTCATTTCCCTGCACAGGATGGCTCCCTTCTTCCCCTCTGCCAATGTAATGTACCTCATACTCAGTAATGAATGAACTACCTGACCACTTACTGCCGTGGTCTCAGGTCATTTCAGGAAGTGATTTGCATGTGGATTCATCCTTATCTGAACACACATTGCTGGAGATTTTAAAAATAAACGTTCTTATGCAGTTGTTTCTTTATGCACTGTTTGTTTTGTACTTAGAGGTTAAACTGAGAGGTGATGAGAGGACATGACCTTTGCCTCGTCTCTCATCTCATCTCAGACTTCAGGAGTACCAACCTTGCAGGAGTTTGCTGAACGAGCTTTCGCTGATGTCCGCCGGTAAACCGATCTCCGCCAGGTTCACGGTCACTCCGCCGAATCGGTCCACTCTGCCTGTCAGTGCCCTGCTCCCCTCCGCTCTGTGCAGCTGAGGACGAGCTGCGGTGCACCGAAACGTGCGGGCAGCGACCACCGTACCGCACAGCCGTCCTCTCACCAGCGGCGAAAGCTTGAAAACAAAGGCACGAGCAGCCATACTACTACGAGATCATTAACAACCGTTTAAAGGTATTCCTTGATCAACTTTCAGCCGGCACATGAGCGTAGAGAAGCACGGTTACGTAAAAGTCCGCCCTGGAAGTTGCATAAATACCGTAATGCTCCGGTAAACTAGCTCCTGGACTAGCTGGCTAGCTAGCTAGCCACAAAGCAGTACGTTATGGTCTCTTATGGCGCTGTGACGAACTCCATTCAGATATTTGACAATTTAGCTAGCTACTACTTAACCGGTAATTTGTCTGCGTCAGCCTTCGCTAAAACATAATGACTAATGTCTGATAATAAATTCAGACAGTTCTGCCAGTTAACCATATTGAACCAGTTAAATATAAACTTTTTTTTTAGCTGTTTGCTGGTGCTCGCTTGCGCACTTTCTTCAAGATGTCATCTGACGCAAAGAAGCTAACAAGAACTCCAAAGTGGCAGTTAGAAATCATGGAAAAAACACTGGTTGGCATATTAGACGTATGCCGAAACTAAGACTGTATCTTTGTAATGTTTGGCATGCATTTATTTATGTTGAATTGTGTGTTTCTATTAGCTAATAACAAAACCCTACAATTATATGATTTGTCTATGACATTTTGCACAACTTTCTCAAAGGCAGATAAATTCCAAGCTCTTAACGTTTAACATTTTCCCAACTGAAACCAACCGTTATCGATTGTTAGTCGTATTTTGTGATCAAAACTGTTTGAAAAACCCTACAGGAATGCTTTACAACTCAATAAAAAAAAAGACCGCCTGCCGTAAAATCTCGGTCAGAGATTCAATGGTTTACGGTAAAAGGAGGCGGGACTAAACTTTAACCAGGAAGTTTACGACACCGGTCCATGTTTACACATGTCGGCGCGTTCACGTGGAGAAGATTTTCACGATTAAGATGTCTTCAAAGAAGAATAAAAGCAAAACGAAAAAGGCGAGTGAAGGGGATAGTTCGCTGTTACTGAAGGAGGACTCCAATGACTCCTCCAGCCTGCAAACATCCAGCCATGAAGGAGGAAGCTGCAAAAGTTCGACCAACAACTCATTCACCGTCATCGATTTCATTGAAAAAGGTCAGACATGGCTGCATAAAGTTTAACAGGCTTCACTTAGTGTAGCTATGCCACTGTATTTAGTCGTATCGTATGCAAATGCTTGAATAAAAGAACCAATCTGCGGGGTGAAGATGGCAGACACGGAGGCTGTGGTCCTTGTTGCTCTCAGGGATGCTGCTGGATGCTGGAAGCCGTTTAAACTTCACTGTCTGCAGGCAAAGACAGACACATTTCTCAGTGTTTTGGATTTAAAATGACTCAGGTGACAGTGGCTTTCAGCTTAGAGGCTGTTTGAAGGTGTTCTGACAGACATCGTGTGGATATCTTTCAAAGTTACAGTAAATAAACACTAACTTTTATTGAAGTGAAATCTGAATGTGCAACTTGTATTGGAGTATTTTCACTCAGGTGATGGATTTAACGTCATATTTTTCTTTATTTTCCTCACAGCTGATGACAAAACACCCAAAAGTTGCAGATCAACTTTAGCCCAGCTGAGCCTGAAGTCAATGAAGTCCGCCAGCGTTTGCATCGGGAGACCGGTCCTGCTGACGAGTCCCACAGGACAACAAGAGGTGTCGTCTTCTCTTCGTGTTGCGGTCCTTGAGGCTTGAGCTGATGCATGATTTCTGTTCTCAGGATGAAGTCGTCCTGACCTTTGAAGGCTTTCGATAATCATCTGTGTGTTGCTTCTGTCTCACAGGTGTGTTTAGGATGGCCGGTTGCCTCGTTTCCTGGTGGAAAAGTCGGCCTTCAGAAATGTGCTCAGAGTAACCTCAGAGTGAAGTCGGGGCTCGAGGTGACGCTGCAGCCGCTGACAGGTCCTGTGCTCCAGGCCGAGGAGGTGGTTCTCTCCAACAGGTAACCTGCACCTGGCTGTCATTGGACAAGAGCCGAGGGTACTCACTGTGCATGTTATACGACATTACAGTAATTGTACATTAAATCTGTAGTTTATTAGGCACACCGAGCTAAAACTGATGCCATCTAATGCAACAGTCCTCCAATAAATCCTATAAATTCATGAAGCTTGTCTTTTTGTGATACTGTTGAGTTGTATTTTGTAATAATGAACAATCTTTTTAATATTTTTGCAACAATTTTATCATTGAGGCTACCCTAAATATGCACTTATCACATTTATTTCGCTGTGTTGCTTTACTTTGGAATATTTTAAATCCTAATAGCTGATGGGCTTGTATGTGATGAAGTCACTGTAATATTATGCTGGAGTATCAACAAAGAGTTTATGCCTCAAATAACCTTCAGATTGTATCACACTCAGTCCAGAGGCTGGAACCCCTTTATGTTGTGTCTCTCAGGTAAACGCTGCCACCTGCTGGTCAAACCTCATAACTGCAGCTCAAATATCTGCTACCAATAATTAGCGTTAGTCTAGATTTTATTTTTTGTTTATATTTGTTGCTGTTATTGAATGAGCTTGTGTTTTGTGATCTTTGAGTATTCTTATTATATATTTTTTTCAGTTTGTAATAGTTCTGTGTTATATGTTTTGTAATCTATGTTTTATATTCTGTGTGTAAAAGAGATTTTTCATGTCAGTGAGGCACTTTCCTGGTTAAATAAAGTTGGGAAATGTATGCATATTACTTTCACTCAGGTCAAAAGATGACACTCTGGAGTCAGATGAGTTCAAGAACTTCTTTCTGAGGTCTCTGGGTAAGTCAGTCACGTCTTCACACTGTCACATGTTTATTCTTTCTGTTGTGTTAAAAATGGATTTTTGGCATTTGTGAATTGGTTTGTTTGCAATAATTTGCTGAATTTCTTTCCATGATCCATACACTCAAAGATGTGTACTTTTCCCCTGATTGGTAAAAAGAAAATACAGTTTCCTGGTTTTGTTTTGCTCTTCATGTTCAGTCTTCTTACTGTCCAGTTTGCCCTGTTTCCTCTGGAGGAATAACTCGTCCGGTTTGTCTGTCTTGTGCCAGTTGGGAACATCATTTTGCCCGGAAACGTCATCTCCTTGACTTATTTGGGCCGCTCATGCAGTTTGCGGGTGGAGACAATACGAGGGGAGGACGGCGTCACCCTCCACAGAGCAGCTGCTCCTGCAGGACTGGGCCCTGACATGGAGGAGTCGTCTGTGATGAGCTCTGTGCTGGACTCCACCTCAGCCGACCTCTCCCTGCAGCTCAGTTTGCTCACCGTGGATGACAACAACTCTGACGGAGCACCAGGCACGCCTGGAGATCCCGGGCCTGCAGCGAGCACCCCACGCCGACCAGCCAACCTCCCTTCTCTCTCCTCGCCCCTTGCTCCCTGCACCCCTTCCTACAACTCCCAGAATCCTCCTGCAGCGTCAGCGGAGGATGCTGTCAGTCTGGAGAGCTCACTCAGCTCAGAGCAGCCGGAGAAAACCCACACAGCTCCCCCTGGTGGTGCACATAGTACTGACACCTTCTACTGCCTCTCCTGCTCCACTAAAATCAGGCTCAGAGAAAGAGCAGCACAGGATCCAGATGCAGAAGCTAAGAGGTCAAAGGTCACATACGCCATGATTGGCGGGCTCAGCAGCCAGCTGGATGCGATCAGAGAGACCATCGAGCTTCCTCTGAAACACCCTGAGTTGTTCTCCAGCTATGGTAGGTCAGATCGTACAGTGTCAGCTCACACGTGTACATCAGACTTTAACACAGTCTCATTGTGATGGAGGGAGATTTTCTTGCAAACTAGGACTGAATTTAACCATAAAAACCTAATTTCAAGCTGTTTTCCGTGCAGGGATCCCACCTCCCCGAGGAGTACTTCTCTATGGTCCCCCAGGCACGGGGAAGACAATGATTGGACGGGCCATAGCCAATGAGGTTGGAGCTCACATGACGGTGATCAATGGCCCAGAGATCATGAGCAAGTATGGTCACTATTCTATCCCAGTGTAATATATGGGGTGTGTTATCATGCACACCAGCCTGCAGGTCATCTGAAGTCATGAGTAATTAGCAGAGTGGTTTCATGAACTGGAGGAAATATGTTGTTTTCTGTCTCTGCAGATTCTATGGTGAGACAGAAGCGAGGCTGAGGCAGATATTCACTGAAGCGTCTCAGAGGTAAATCCAGCTGCCTTTTCATAAAGCCAGTATAGTTCAACAGCACGAGCAGTGCAGTACACTGATGATGAGTAAAAGTGAAAAATTGATGTGCTTACAGTCTTAAAAACAATGTGGCGTCACCCGCTTGTGATTTGGATTCTTACAGTCAGTACTTTCATGTGTCACTTCACTGGATTTGCAGACAGCCTGCGATCATCTTCATCGACGAGCTGGACGCTTTGTGCCCGAAGCGAGAGGGAGCACAGAACGAGGTCGAGAAACGAGTCGTGGCTTCTCTGCTCACCCTGATGGACGGGATCGGTTCAGTAAGTGTCCTCTTTACTCTGCTGACATCATACGTCCTAACAGACGTTGACTCAACACTTCAGGGACGGCCAGGCAGCTCACCTGGTAGAGCGTGCCCTCCCTGTGCCAGGGCTGCGTCCTTACCGCCGAGCTCGTCCCGCTCTGGCTGTGGCCCTCTCCTGCGTGTCGTCTTAATGTACTTTTGTGTCCTGTTTTGTCCGACTAGCCGTCCAAAACGTCTAAAAAAAGGCTACCTTTACTATTAAAAAGATAAAACTTTATTCATCTCAAAGAACATTCTTGTAAGACAGTACAAAGGACAGAAAATGTGCTATCGCCATCTCTGTTGTTTCTTTCATGTTATAAAAGCTGAACATAACATGATACCAGCCCAGTTCACTTTTCTCTGCATATAAAAAAGAATGTCTGTCTGCGTTCATGTCTCCATCAGAGGCTAAATGAATGAATGAACTCAGGCTTGGCCAGCGCTTACAGCATGAAATGCACAGCAGCATGTCCTCTTATTCCGTCAGCCCACAGTCTGTTGGTCAGTATCCTTTTAACAGGTCTGCTTTACATTGACCAACATTTGCTTGCTCAGCGTTCGCAGGCCTTGAGAGCGTGTGTCTCTGCGGCCGAGCGTGTCTCTGTCAGGAAATGTCCTCAGTGAAAATGCAGACTGTCATGCAGAAACCATCTCTGTGCGCTGGACGTCCTTCAGACACCGTGGGTTGTGTCTCCCCGGGGTGTTGTTTGTCCTCTGAGCGCTCTATCAGTGCCTGATGAGAAAAAAGACGATTCCCCCCCACACACACACACACGCCCAAAGGGAGCCTGGGAAACAGATCACCTAAGGTTGCCATGACCTGCCAATTTGGCATAACTTTATCAGCAGAGCACATCTCCATGGGCCCAGGCAGGAGGAGCCCTCGTTCGGATTGGTCTGCCTGCTCCCCAGTCGTGTCTGTGTCCCAGCCCAGATGATCCAAGGTCATCAGCGCTGATTGGTTTGTGGAATGTGGAGAAAGCGCTTCCTCCTCAGCATTCTTACGTACTCTCACTGTAATTTATTTGCGTTTCACTTCTCCCTGCGGTAGCGAAAGGTCGAAAAGAAATTTCTCATGTTGCAGGCAGACCACCCCGAGAAACGCGGGACTGACAGAAGTTTAGCATCACGCCGGGGTCAAATACTCTCTGAGGCTTAGCTTATGAAATCCAACAGGATGGAGTTACAAGTGCATGGTCATGAAGTTAAACACAAGGCTGTTTTACTTTGCTCCTTCAGAGGTGATATTGATGACTCAAAGCAACAATTTGCACGTAATTCCTAGTTTATACCTCAGCCAGCGCAGCAGATTTGACAGCGGTAGCTTGCGTTGTAGCAGCCCGTATCCACCATCTGTTATTTTTACACCTTAATTTTCATAGTTTTGGAAAGCGGCCCCACAGCTACCGCAGCTGTGTGAGCGTACAAACACAGCTCGACCTCAGTCGTTTTCACTGAAAAGTGAGCCACACCGGAACAGTCGCCGTGTGGCCCGGAGGAGGCACCGCTCGAATATTGTATTGTTCCTTACACGCTGACCTTGTTTGAGGGAAAACTGCCTGATCTGCAAAAACTACAGGAAAAACACGTTTACACACGTCATTCAATGCGCTTTCAATTCAGTCACTGTGTCCATTTGAAGCAGCACAGTCAAATAAAACCGCGATTATGAGGGCCAAGCTGATCTCTGCTCTTCTTTCAGGAGGGTCACTCAGGTCAGCTGCTGGTCCTAGGGGCCACAAACCGGCCCCATGCCCTCGACCCCGCCCTGCGCCGACCAGGACGCTTTGACAAGGAGCTGGAGGTGCGTGCAAACACACACCGCAGAGGAAGTGGAAGGCGAAAAGGCTGTCCTGTATCAGATGTGTCATAAACCACCAGCAGCCCTCCTGTTTGCTCACTGTTTGTTTGGTAAAAATGATTGATCTCAAGCTGAAAATATCAGTATTTGAGGGCAGGATGACAGCAATCAGACGGCTGGAAACGGCCAAAAGTTACACGAGTCCATTTATGATTTGAGCTTCCTCAAGTTTCCTTCTAGTGTGGTGGAAACCAGACTTTGTGCTCTACAATCTATTGTTCTGCTGATGTCATGACGGCAGGTGGGAGTTCCTGGTGCCGTCGAGCGTGCAGATATCTTGCAGAAGCAGCTGAGTCTGGTACCGTGCAGCGCCACCGCGGAGGAGCTGACGCAGCTGGCCGACGCCGCTCACGGATACGTCGGCGCTGACCTCGCAGCTGTTTGCAAGGAAGCGGGCAAGTAAACACCGTCCTCCTGCCACGGAGAAAGTCAGAATGCTTTGCTTCTGTTTCCTAGTCGCAAGGAAGCTGCTGGCAGGAGTGTGAGGGTTGGTACCACGTGCTCATGAGATGTACAGAATGTCCCAATAAGCCAAAAAAGGCAGATTTCTTGGATTATTATTTGAATAAGCATCGTTTTAAAGGGCCGTTAGTGATGCCTTTAATCAGGTGCGTTTGAATTTAACTCGAATGGACTGCGACAAATACTGTTCCCAGAAACGCCGCGCTGGGTCCTAAATCTACATCATAAACATGCCGCAGGAACCAAGAACATCCACAGCCACTCAGACCCGTCGTGCTGCTCCTTATTTTGATTTCCCCTTTGCACTTCCCGAAACCAACATAATTCGGGAAACCAAAACAAAGTCGTGCACGGCAGCTGGCCCGAAAATGCTCGCCATCTTTGAGCAGTTTGGCTCGCCTCGCGGGCTCGGGCCAACAAACAAATATGAAATGAGGAGCTTCAGGCACATTTGACCTTTTTGTCCAAACCACAATTCTTAGTGACTTATTTCTTCCTAAATTAGTTTTTAGCAGTTTTTTTTAGATGTTTGCTCCAAGAGTCTGACATCCCTGCAGCCCCTTTGAACTCAGAGGGTCAGCCATCCTTTGATATCTGCCAAAGAGGAAGTTGGGAGTTTCTGTGGTATTCAGATCCCAGTGAGAGAAACCACTGAAACCACCTCTTGTTGTGAAATTCTTTTGCCCCCTCACCCCTGATGCCACAAGCCCATCCACCTCACATCCCGACGACCAGCGTCTTGGCTCAGACGCAGCGTGTGTCTATCTGAATGCGCCTGATTGTGGGTGTGATTGTACGAGCACATGCACATTTGTTTTTCCTGTGTGCGACCCCGTGTGCCTCCTGGGTGGTCCCGGCGCCTGGGGTATGTGGCATATTGCATTTCCAGCTGAGGAGGGAGCTGAGGCTGCTGTGCGGAAGCGCTCCGGCGAAGAGCGTGATTTACTGTCCGCAGAGGACCAGACGTGACTGGCAGTGTTTTCTGAGAAACCTCCTCTCGCCCCGGAGGGGGATAACAACCTCCCTAACCCTGTTTGACTCTGCTCCCTTCCACCAAAATCTCCCAGAATCACTAGACAAACAGGCCCTTGCAAGTAGGCCACGATAGCACTAACAGAGTCAGACTGCTTCAGTCTGTCTTCGATTCTTTCTGTTGGCTCATTCGATGTTGAAATAAAGTACAAATACAAAGCAAACTGGAACAGATTACAAATGCAGTACAGCTATAAAGGCTGCAGACTGTAAATGTGTCAAACCTCTGGGTATCCACAGGTGATGCTATTAGAGGCTCCCTTGGCATTGTGCAAACGCTAGAATACACATAGGAACAGCAAAACATTTAGCTATTAGCCTTTAGCGCTCGCTCATGTAAAATAAATGACAAATATCCGTCACAGAGCAAGATGGCGACACACGGTTTAAAGAAAGTGAGTGTTCTGCTGCGTTATGCCATGTTGGCTAATAAAGCTTATACTGTAAAAAGTGACAATTGCACAGACGTGCAGCTGCTCGCCACCACCAGCTCTGCTTTCTAATGTTAATCATTTGGTAAGTTTAGTTTACTTTAGTTTAGTTCGGTCTTTGGTTTGACACATCAACTCATTGCGCAATAGACTTGACAACTCAACATAAATACAGCAGCTGGTCAAGGTCCAAGAAAGGAAAACAAAATAAGATTAAGCAAATCAAAGTAACAAATAAATAAATAACTAAAGAAGGCATTCAATAAATGTTCAAGACCGAAAAGGTGTAGACTGAAGCATAGCTTATTTCGCCTACCCTTTTACAAAACAGGTTATATTACAATCTACTGTTTCATTTATATTAACAAATAAAAAGGCACCACAGCTCATCGTTCTAATTTGTATAAGTTGATGATCCTGCTTTTAAGTATTTTTTTAAATGTATAAATCGTTCTACACATTTAGATCATTATTCCACACGTTGACCTCTGTCACAGTCGTACATCTTTGTTTTATGTTGGTTTTGATTTTAGTCGTAACATAGCAGACCGTTAGCTAAGCTGCCAGTGTCGGGAAAGTTCACTTTCTTCATGAACTAGTTCAAAGTTCAGTTCACATGTTTTAAAATGAACCAGTTCAGTTCATAGTTCTTTTTTTCCACATGTTGCTGCGAGCTTTTATTTTTCAAAATTATTGCCACAGCCCATATAGAACCACAGACAGCAATTATTTTATGTTTTAACACTTTAACTAAGGATTTTTCCCATCCGCACTGACCTTGTCATAAAACTGGTTAAAATGATCATACGACGCCTCCTTGCTGCTTTTTGTTTTGATGACCGGGAGCTCGTCCTGTACCAGCTGTACCAGCTCTATATGTAAAGTGTCCTGAGACAACTTTTGTTGTGATTTGGCGCTATACAAATAAAATTGAATTGAATTGAATTGAATGACGTGCGGCGGTGAGACACTGCTGGCTGGTGTTGCCAGATTGGGTGTTTTTTACGCTCCATATTAAGGCCTGTTTACAGTGTGTTTCAGCCAGGTTTTCTCAGGTTTGCTCTATAGAAATCTGGCACCCTGTTGAGCGAAGTTAACCTGAGAGAGCGAGCCGTTCAGACACCAGAATGAACGAGTTCACAGTAACGTTCATCAGGCAGTAATACAGTACGTTCAGTTCACGTTCACCCAAAATATGAACGAGTTCATGAACTATCATCCAGTGAACACTTTCAGGCACAACACTGCTGGAAACTGACTCAAACTTCAACAGCACTGTTTGTTTGTTGCACACACCTGATCACCTGCTGTGCTCAGGTGAATGATGTGTCAGCGTTCAGGCGACGTGTTGTTTTATCTCAGTAACGGGCAGGAAGTTGAACTAGTGGAACTGATATTCAACTTCACGTGTTAGCATTTTTGGAAAATGGCTCATAGACCACCTTCTTGCCTGTGTGTGTGTGTGTGTGTGCGCATGGGTAAGGATTCACCCTACACACACACACATACACACAAGTTGATATGTGTTTTTTCCTTCTTTGCTTTCATTGAAAGGAACAAAAGCTGAAAAGGCACAAAAACACATCGCATAGGAACTGCAGTTGTTTCCTTCTGCTGCTCAGGTAACAATGAGCTGCTGGGGGAACACACGCTCCGACGCACCGCTTCCTGAAAAATAAAAATGGGGGGGACGATACTGCGACGGCTGCGACGCGCTTGGGTCACGCACAAGATCCCCACCTTGCACAGCTGCAGAGAAGCATGCACACATACACACACACACACACAAGAAGCGCGCTGCGGTGGGGGTTTCACATCCTGCCTGTAGCACAATACCAACCTGCTTATAGATCAGAGAGTAAAGCTGTTTAAATCAATTCTTCATCTCTGGAGAGCGGCAGAGGCCAAGTGGCTGTTTAATGCGTGTGCGCTCTTTTTTTTTTTTTTCTTTCTGAGCATGTTTGTGTGCATAGAAATGGATGGAAATCTTGATGTCATCAGGGAAGTTTTTGTTTGTCCAGTCTGAACTGCACCGAGCCCCAGAAACAGCTTCTTGACGACAGATGTGTTATATAATCAGCGCTTGATTGCAGTTGATCACGGATCGGGCAGCTTTGCATGTAACGTCATGCAAGAGCACACTCATACCAGATCTATTAAGTCTGTTACGTCGAGGTCACCTCAGATCACTTTAAGCCTCCTCTGAGCGCACGAATTATCAGGAAAACCGGCGCTTTGCATCATGTGCGCTGACCGAGGGGCTCCAGGTTGATCCCTAAACCTGCAGAGGAGAAACTGTATTCGGTCACAGTATAAAGACGGCGCCATCTTTACATGTTTGTGCAAACACTCATGTTTGTTAGCTGTAAAACTAATCCAGGTGAGAGGTCACTGTCCAACCTTTGAGTGTTTCTTGCTTAAAAGACATACAGATGGGTGACAAATGAAAGGAAACCAACATGAAATGCCTGACCAAGATACTGGTCCGTCACAAACCTCCAGGACTTTCACTGCTCCTTGGCATTAGATAGTTTGACCCCCCAGCCCTCCCTGTGGCCCCTCATTAAAGGCTGCATGTCAACCAAGAGTGATTTTGACTTCTCAGATTGTTTCATTTAGTTGTTTTAGGAGCCTGAAAAGGTTTTATGACTCTCCAGGTTCACTCTGTGACCCCTCATGGATCTGGCAAAGTGGTTCATGACCCTTTAAAGCCAAGCAATGCCTGCTTGGTTTGTGTACATCAGAGTTATTGTAAATGCATTTGTGTATCAGAAATGTTTGGTCTTCTTAACTCTTTTGTCAATCATGCTGCGACCCCATGGAGGTCCCCAACCCCCAGCTTGGGAACCACTGCTCTAGGTAACCTCAGAGTCATTTCTGATGGTCTGATAATGTTTGAAAGTATAAATACTGTGGAAAACAGTGTTTGAGTAATGGAAAAGTTAAGTACAAGCTGTATGTAAACTCTTTATTCAAAGTGTCTGATTTCATTCCATCACTGCTTCACTGCCCGTCGCTGCAGGAGGAAAGGTCAAACCCACTGATGCTGGACTGCAGTAACCCTAAATGAGGACCTCTAGTGGGCAGCTGTGATATTGCTCAGAGGGTAAACGGCCAAGCTCGGCTGCAGGCAGTGAATGAAACGTCAGCGCGGAGGGCGGATAGACCGACCTCCATTCACACGCTGATCTGAACTCTACCAGCACGGAGCAGAAAAGCCACTCTGGCCTGTTCAGCTGTGCTTCAGAGAGCGTCAGCGAGGAAGTGTTTTATCTTTCTAACCTTTGAATCAATGAGCCTGCGAGGATTTTACAAGTCATACAATACACAACAGTGTTTTATTATCAGATTTTACAAGCCAACATCTGCATAAGAGATGAGCACAGACCAACACGTTGGCTTAACGCCTTCATCATCATTACACTGAATGTGTGGCCTTTATATCTTTAGAGAAAGAACATATGTTAGCACAGTAATACAGCTGTTTAAAAGGAGGGAGGTGAAGATAAAGTTAACTAAATTTAGAAGGAAAAGCAGTGAGCAGGAACGCTGCAGTTGTGCCTTAGATTACCAGACTGGGCCTCCCAGGGTAAGTCTGAGCTCATTAAAGGGATAAGGGAGGCAAAAAATATTTCTGATATGCAAAATTCTAGTTTTGGATACTTTCAGGCCTCCGCAGGCCTCTGAAGAGCCTTCAAATATAACAAACTGTGAAGGAAAAATCACTCTTTAGTGAAACCAATCACAGTTCCACTCTGACGTCCGGACCTGTGTCAAAGCCTCATGAGTAGATAAATACTGGACGCACAAGCCAGAAAGACTGAGATCTGTCGTGTTCCGATGTGCAGATTTCAATCATTTTTGAGCATTTGAGAGTCGAAGAACCCGTGAATCTCTTGTGTACGCCGTGCAGTTTTTTTGGCAGCCACCAAAAAAGTTGTATTTATATTTGTGCACGATCCCTGAAGAGATTTCCTCCGATAGAACCACACAGGCGCTCATTTCTTCTGATCTTATTTCCCCAAACGTTACGTTGACCCTGTTCCCAGCTAAGCGCAGATTATACAAAACAGCTTTTCATAATGAATCCCTCTAGGTGTTTTGTGTGGTATTGGAAGCTATCATGTGGTCTCGTGGAGCCTCGCAGACTCTGGGCGTCTCTCTGTCGTCCTGCTGGCGTTCAACTGATCCCGGTGCGAGCGGATGACTCATTTCCACAGTCTAAACAGTGCAAATTGTGTGTGTGAGGGCGCACGTTTGCCGGAGTGTGTATGCGTGTGCGTGCTTGTTTGGTTTGTGCCACATCCGGACACACTGTTTACAAGCCTCTCTAAACAGGGGAAGCCCACTGCAACAAAAAGGGCCAGTAAAATTGATTATGCAGAATAATAAACACACAACTCTGCACCCTGTCATCTGAAACCTCCTCGGTTAGCCTCTGATTTGACGGCAAAGATCGGGCTCAATATTTAACATCCACTTCTCCGTCTTAGACTAAACGGCCTAAATGATTTACTCGGTAATTGTGCAAAGTGATTGGGCGAACACGCTTCGAGCCTCCAAACCTAAACACCTGCTGCGCCGCGCGGCGAGGAGGAAGAAAAACGGCGTCAAAAATGAGCTGAGTTTTGTGTGTTTGACATAAATTCTGCAGGAGAAGACGAAATGGGCCAAACACTGCTGAATGCTGGCGGGTGTTTACAGCGGCAGCCTTGCCTTATAAAGCTCTTTTCCCAACTCGTTTGTCCTTTTAAAGACACTTCAGGAATTTCAGGACAGGTCACATAAATATCAGTCGGATCAGCATGTGAAGTTTATTTGAGGGCTCTGTTTATAAAATCCGGAAATGGGCTGCTTGTACTCCTTAACCCCGGCACTTACCTTTACTCAGTGACAGCTGTGTGTGTGTGTGTGTGTGTGTGTTCTGAAGCATGTGCTGTATGTGTGTGTGTGTGCCTGCACACATTTTCTGCATGTTTGGAGTGTGTGAGCCTGTGTATTTGTCTTTGTCATCTGTTTGTGTGTACGCGTGTGCACTTTAAGAGCACATATTATTGCGGTGTTTCAGCCCCGGGAACAGATGTTGGTTATTGTAAATACAGGTGCAAAGAGCGTTCCGGAAGCCCCGGCGAGTAATGAAAACGTTCCTGCGGTTTTGTAATGGTGTAATGCCCAAAGTATTTCACAATTCATCTGAGGACAGCGTCGCCGGAGAGCTGCGGCTTGAGCTCGTGGGTGTTCGCCGCAGCGCCGCACAGCGCGGCAGAGCGCTGCACGCGGTGCTGATTCTTCCCTGTTGAAATGAGGAATGCGCTGCTGAAGTGCAGATGGACTTCTTTTGACACACCTTCCTGGACTCTGTGGGTGATGATTTGCTGTCTCTGACAATGGAGCTCTGTGAGGTTTTCCCTTTTGAAGTCTTCTACTGGAACTTAACCTCTGAACACTTCCTACCTCTTTTTTTTTTTTTTCTTCCTCTCTGGAAGTTGAGGGCAAGTCTCAGACGTCGCACTGAGCTCGCTTGCAGTTACATGAATACAACACCTATTAAGTTTTCCTCCATGATGCATCTGCACGGTGCACACAGTACACTGCTGTGTTTTCTATGCCCATGGACAGAGGAGCTGAACTCTAGACTGCATTTTTGAGGCTGATATCAGTGTTTGAGAGTCTATGAAATATTTATTTTTTCAACATAAACTCATAATCAGCAAATATAAGAATGATCTCTGACATTTGCTGTTTTCAAGAATGGTGGACAAACTGATGGAGACACTTTTTCTAAACTACTGAAAATGTATCTTCAGCATTTTTTAATGGAACTTCTGGTTACTTATCCACTGATGCTGGTGCCAAAAAGCTGATTCATGCCAGGCTGATTTATTGTCCAGGCTCTACTGTGCTGTTGCTTGAAGGTTTAGGCAGGATTTCAACGGCCTTTTTCCAAGGGTGTAGGTTTTGTTTCAACATTGGGGGGACTCATATTCAACGAGGGGTCTGGAGGTCCTCTCCATGAAATGCTGAGCGGCAAACACTTCATTTCCTGCATTCTGGTCAATGTCCATGCGGCAGTTTGTGCCTTTTCTGCATCAGCTGATGGTGGAAATGTCTTTATTTTTGTAAAGGACCTCTTCCTCCTTTCCCCCTCTGGCTCCTTCATAGTTATCAACCGCGCTTCTTTCCGTCTGAAGGCAGATTGCAGTCATTGCGTCTGAGGTGGCGTTCTGCCACCACCTACTTCACTGGAGCCATTGCTGCATCTGAGCCGAACGGTTCATCAAAATAAAAGTCCTCTGCTGCTTTTTGCACAAACGCACATGTTCTAAATATTGAGGAGGACGTTTCCGACCATCCAAAGATGCCTGTGCTCCTTTCAAAGCCCAGTATGAACAAAATACTGAAGCTCAAACGCAGTTTTATACCAAGAGCAGCTCTTTAGAGGCTGCAGGGCGTTGTACTGCATTGCTGTGTTGATGAGTGCACATGTATCTGCATGGGAAGGACAAGGGTATTGATAAGAGGTAATTCTGGTGTGCAGAGCTGTGACAGTTCTCTGTTGTGGACACAAACAGAAGCTCCCAGTCGTTGCCTTTACGATTCACCCTGTGCTGCTCAGCATTCAGGGCTTGTCTTGAAGGCCTTTGTGGTGTCATCACAAGTTGAAGCATCTCTGACTATCATGTTTTGTATTCAGGGGTTTGATTCTTCAGTAACTCGGGCCAATTTGGTGCGAGGGTCAGCGGAGGTGACCCCTGAGGAGGAGGCCTTGATTTGTGGGAAGGTCTGTTTTGGTCCCACATAATTAAGACCATCCCTGTTGAAAAACCACAAATAACCGTTCTCCTCTCTTCTCCCTGGCCAGCTTCAGCTCTGAAATGAGTTCTTCCGTCTCTTCCATACCTAGTTTGGGCCCTGGTGTGATGTTTTGCAAATGTGCATTCTTGTACATTTAGGGGGCCCCTTTTTCTCTCAATTTCCGCTGGGTCTCTGGCGAATTCGAAGCATTCTGGAAAGGAGGAGTGCAAAAAAAGAAGAAGAAAATGAGTCCACATACGGTTCAGATTAAATTGTGTTGTGTTGCCTCTTTTTTTTTTTTTTTTCCTCCTCCCTTCCCATCGGATGTTTTCATAACTAAACCAAATGTGTGCGTGGAGTCAGCCAAGAGCAGTCAGGAGAGAGAGAATCCCTAAAGCAAAATGTTAAAGTCACGTCGTTGAATCAAGTTTCCGCTGCCCTCTGGGTGTCCAGGCTGGACTCGGAGCTCTGCGGCTCATGAACCCGATTTCCCCTCTGGTCGGCCTGTTTCTCTGTGAGGCTTTTCATTACTGCTGGCAAAGTGCTAGATTCACTCGAGACAGATTCAGATGATTACTGCTGAAACATTTATTAACATTTGTCAGCTGCTTTTTTCTGCCCCGTGCTTTTATGCAGCCATACTATTGATCAGCCCTTTAAACTGGCTGTCAGTCTGTGCTTGCTGCTATAAATTATCATCTAACTTTATGTGCTGCATTGAGGACTGAAATCTAGAGATACGACTTTTGCAGAAATGTGCTTTGAGAGTTTGCAAAACCTCCAAATTTGCAAGAAAAGCCACAAAGGCGAAGTTCTTGCTCAGTGCTAAACCTTTTTCTTATGAAGTTGCATGTGCTTTTGAGCAAAGGTTGTAGATTTTTACTTTTTTCTCTCTTAAAAACTGACTAAAAATGTTTTTTTCTTACAGCATTTGGGATTTCATGTGGTACAATTGTTGAGTTTAGCTTAGCTTCAAATAAAATAAAATTTCGTTTTCGAAATTGTTTTGCTGTTTTTAGTAATTCAGTATGAAGCTTAATGATGGATTACTGATGTGTCTGATGAGGAAAATAAAAAGGTTTCTTCCCGTGTGGGTCCACAAAGCATCTTTTAGAACACGATCCAAGGCTGAAGGAGGCTCAGGTCCTCCACCCTTCACAGGGCAGGCCGCTGATGGTTTGGGGTTAGTGCATATGGTGTTGTGGCTGGTGCTCCTCATCTCCCTCCTCGCCCCAGCTTCCTTCCACATCCTGTCCTGTCTTGCCTTGTCCCTTCCACTCGGACCAGATGTTTTTGTGCAGCCTAAGCAGCGCTGGTCTGAAGCATTAACGCAGATGAAGAGCTGAAGCAGCAGCCAGGTGGAATGATGGGATGTTTAGACCTCTGGGTATTGAGAGTGAGGAGGAGGAGGAGGAGGGTGGGTGGACAGGGGGATCGAGAGCGAATGAGCGAGAGAAAGACATCATACACCAGGGAGACGGGACTGGGGAACACATTGACCTCAGCTTGACGTGCTCACGGAAGACAAACCTGCTTGCTTTAATTGTGTTTCTCCTACTCCTCCTCCTCCTCTTCTGTCTGTCTGTCTGTCTGTCTGTCTGTCTGTTCCTCTGTCCCTCTGTCTGTCTGTCTGTCTGTCTGTCTCTCTGTCTGTCCCTCTGTCTGTCTGTCCCACTGTCTGTCTGTCCCTCGCCCAGTCGCAAGGGTCCTGGAAAATATAAACAGGATGCAGTCATGTCTGATCGTAAATCCCCTCTCGTCTGCTCCCTGGCCTCCTGCCCTGGACCACGTCCGTTCCCCTCCAGCCCTCGCCACCCCATCTCCTGCCCAGACCACCCCCCCCCCCCCCCC
>JBBMOE010000036.1:3222133-3316938 GCA_037975065.1 Chaetodon trifasciatus | reverse complement strand
CCACTCCCCCTTTTAGCTCAGAAGATGAAGCCAAGTTTCTGTGTGTGCGCCTGTGTGATGTGTGCACATGTGCACCGGGAATGGTTGTGCGTCTAATATACTGTTACCCAAGTCTGGTGTTGGAAACGTGGTTGTGGGCTGGTTTTAGAACCAGTAATCATTGTCCACATTTAGCATGTAATTCACTCCGAGAGGACCTGTCCTCCCACCTGTAGGGGTTAAATCTGCACAGCTGGATGCAAGCTGATGCACACATGGCGTTTTCTGCGTTGTTGCAGCTCGACTTTTATGCCTTTCTCACACATTCTTCTCTGCCTATTTGGTAATGATTGCATGCGATATTGCAACCAGACCTACCTGCAGACGCTGTTTTTCTGTAATGTCAATTGGAGGAAATTACAAGCAGGAACGACTCCCTGTGCACTTGACTGATTCTCTCAGCAGTTGCAAATATTTGTGTACTGTTGCAGACTTCTATCAAGCTTTCGCCCTGATTCTGGAAACTCTTTTGGGGAATGCCGCAGACTCACCTCAAACATCAAATAACATCCTCTGTTGAGGACAATCTGCAGAAAAGGTCTTTAATCATTCTTCATTTCCCTCTCTGACAAAGATAGCAACTGGAGTGGTTGTTGAAACAAAGTCCTATAACAGGAAGGTCATTGATTTCAATCTTCTTATTGACTGTGAAAGAGTGGAAGGAGAAGAGGAAGTTCCTGCAGCATTGCATCCATGGCTTCGTTTTAGCAGCTGCTTGGTGTCCAACAATAGAAAACCGAGCAGTTTTTCTGGGCAGATCCGCAGTGATGGAGGGTGAATGGTAGCTGAATGAAAAGTCAGAGGAGCTGCTGGTTTTCTTGTAATGATATCCTCACGGTACCACAGCATAGAAACAATGGAAGCTACTGGATAATGTGGATCGTATAGGTTTGCATATGGCCGTGGCCTCGTTACTTCAACTTGATTTGTGAGGAAATCTTCTCTCACTGCTGTGATGTATTGCTGTTGATACAGAGATACCTACGCACTTAATGGGCTGTTCCCACCTACAGACTAAGAATCTGAGACAAAGAGCGCGCTCGTCATCGCGAATGGGACCTGGCATCGGAGCCCGGCACCGATTTGCAGAGGCACTCAGCAACCCTGCGGGGCAGAGTTGAGAAAAAGTTTATGCAAATATCTTCTGATGCAAAGCGAGCAACAACCAGGCGAGAGCCAATCACGCTCGCTTTAGAGCCAGGTTGAACTCTTGGTTGTCTGGCAAAGAAGCTCAACCTGGCTCAACGTTTGCCAGACTGCAAGGCGGTGTCATCCAGAGTTCCCACCTCGTTCTATACTACAAACTGCTGTGTGCTTTTCTGCCACCTTATAAGCCTTTAAACACACGGTTCTGTGATTCAAACAGGACTTCTGCATCACATTTCATGTCTCAGCAGTACATAAAACAACACTCCCCCTACCAACGCTGCGCTATAAATTTTATACTGCAGGGATGATTTTGGTCTTAGTGCCCAGCTAACCACAATTGCTATGCAGAAGAAACCAGTTAAGTAACTCAGAGCTGCAGCAAATGCAGAACGCCATGTAATTTTGAGCAGAATGCTGCGTCATAGCTGCTGAACCCAGGATCCAAAAACGACCCAATGTTTCTACAAAACATAATCTTTAGCTTAGCTCGCCATTAGCGGTGCACGCAACATAATTTTAAGCTTTGTAATTGCACGTTTTGCTGTTGACTTCTTCCCTTATATGTACAGAGGCTTGTACCTTTGACTTGTCTTTTTTTTTTTTTTTTTTTTAATCAAAGAACCGCTTCTGACACAGCTGCTCACCTTTTGTTCAGACGACTCAACCAGGAGAGTTTTGTGTCCATCAAAGTGTTGGGAGCGCTCCAGCTGCCAGTCACCTCACGTTATCCACGTAGAATAAGACTTTTACTTCTGGAAAGCTGGATGCACTTCACAGCTTCTTAAGCACGGCGCAGGAACAGCATGCATGTTTAATAAACCCTCCTGTGAATAAATACAGTGCTTGTGTGACTTCTGCTTTAGCATTCTTCTGCTAAGTATGTGTTGTGTGTCTGTCCTCACTCATCACCTCCCCTTTCTGCAGCGCTGTCTGTTCCCAGATCTTTCTCCTTCAGATCAATCTGCTTCGACTTCTTTTGCAAAGCGAAACAAAGGCTCATTCTTGATATTGGTGCATCAGTGTTTGTTTTGCTGTCGTCTTTTTGTTCAGATGCTGAAGTCTCTGGAACTGAGGGCATTCAAACCTTAAGCGCTTCAATTACACTTCCCTTCCCTTCGGCCTACTCTCTTCTCTCCCCAATAATGCAGGCCCAATTATTTTCGCGGTCAAAAGGGGAATTAGTGTTCATTTTGAGATTTGCATTCGCTAGGCGTGTATCATCACAGCGTGTACAAGCCTGAATGTTTTGAGGAAAAAGTTGGACTGGGTGCGTGTGGTTTTGGAATGAAAACCCTCAAGCCACAACGGCACTAGCATTGCTGCTTATGGCAAACAAACACCAGTTTCACATCCCTTCTTATGCCTTGAATCGCAGTCGAAATGATTCACCTTTTCTGTTTTGATATATGGACCTGAGTGTCAACCAAAAGTTCATTTTTTTATAAACTTGGCCGAGGCTGATGCCTTTTTTAACCTCTTTAAGCTGTAACTTAATTATCTTGATTTTTGCAGTTTAGCTAAATTTTATAATCTGTGCTCAAGCCTGTCTCGAGGCTGACGGGTAATTGATGTCTTTTTTGTACTTTGTGCAACGTGACTATTGAGAAAAGTTCAGAACAAACTTGTTTTTTCTCCTTCTGATCCAATGAGAGATGTAAAATATGTAAACCTTCTTTCCACAGGTTTGCATGCACTGAGGCGAGCACTGGGAGGTTCCAGCCAGCCATCAGACCAGCAGCTGAAGGGGACGGTGACCGTCACTGTGCAGGACCTCCAGTGGGCCATGTCTGTTGTGAAGCCAAGCGCCATGAGGGAGGTCGCTATTGATGTCCCCAAGGTACAGTAACCTCTGTCCATCGCTGCTCCGTCTTTGTTTTTGGACTCAATTAGCAGCACAAAAATGTCTCTCCCTCATCCTAATATTGATACTAATCAAACGTGGTGCTTCCTTGATGAATGAAGCTGTGCACAGACAACAATTTTTTTGTTTACCCGGTCAGCAGTGTCGCACAGTGCAGACCGTGCCCCAAAATGCACTGCAGCAGGGACTTTCTTTGCACCAGAAACTGCGATAAGACCTAAATTTAGTCCTCTGGTCAAGCACAGGAAAGGTTCCTTAGTCCCTAAAGTGGTTCCTGGTCCCCTGGAAAAGTTCATGTGGTGGGAACAGACTACAAGTGTGAATGGAAAGCTGTCTGCTGTTATTGTGGTCAGGGAATAAAAGCAAAGCCATAAAATTGGAAAAGTGATGCTTTCCAGGCCTAGAAAAATGACAGACATAGTTCCTAAATCTTGCCAAAATGTGTCCGTGTTTTGTGTTAAGTTCGCCCAGAGGAGTTGAGGAAATGCAGATGGTCAAGTAAAGTTTATCAGCTCCTTTCCAGAGCAGACATCACAAAGTGCACCAAGACAAAAGCAACACATGAAGCACAGACACAATAAGACCAAAACATGTACATAGATTAAACAAAAGAGAGCGTAAACAAGCCGAGCTGGAGCTGCTCTTTAGGTGCACACAGATCTTAAAGTTTTAGGATCCACAACTGCAAAGTTTGAGCCTGGAGTGAACGACAATGCGAAGGGCAAGCGTAAAGGAATCAAGATCTGTGTTACATAAGAGCTTTTCGAGGACCTGGTCAGAACCTTTGCAGCAGCTTTCTGGACCACATGTCACTGATACAGAAATGTCTTTGTAAGGAAAGCGGGGGGGGGGGCAGCTTGATGATCATCTCCATCCCAGCTTGAGATGCCATGTCATAGACTACCCGGGGGGGGGCAGGAAATGCCAGAAAACAATAATCATTAAGACACCCATGAATGCAGAGGCCCTCCCTTCACACGCCTGCAATAGTTTATGGCATCATCCTTAATGACACAGTCTGTTTTGGATCCTTTGCTTGTCGTCAACATTAGCCGTGTCTCAGAGGCATTCACCTTGCAATGGCCCTGCCATGAAGTCGATTTAAAGCACAAAACAAATTTATAACCCAAACAGCGCCACTGCTTATTGCCACGAGTAAAACTAAAAGCCCATCAACAGCAGCCATGCCTCCCTTTTACCTCTAATGCACAGAAAATCCCTGAACTACTCTTTGGACCGCTGACCACTGAATCACCAGCACTTAAAAGATGGGGTCAGGCTGAGGAAGAGTGGAAAGGACCCCGTGGCCATTTTACTCTCCACTGCGATGAAGATGAATCACTTTGCTCTCAGTGGATGGAGGGAGAGGGAGGGGAAGGAGGGATGAGAGGACAGTGGTGGTGAGACTCCAGGATGTTTTGGAGTATGCATGTGCAAGACATAACGGACAGGAAGAGGGCTAACATCATCCTCCACCGGTAATTGAAAGCAGATCGGGTCGCTGACGGTTCCTGCCAGCAGCCAAAAAAAAAAGAGAGAGGAGAAGAAGAAGAAACGTCCTTCCCATCCCTCCACCCCCACCCGCCTCCCGCCTCCCCTCTCCCCTCTGCAGCGCTCCGCACTGAGCTCACCCAGAGACGCTCGGTCCTTGCGGCCGGTTCCTGGAAGCAGGAGAGAGGAGTGAGTTTGGGTTTGGAATTTTTTTTTTTTTTATTTCTATCCCCCTAGCGCAGCTCAGCTGAAAGGCCAGCCGCAGAGCCCCGGACTTGATTATATCCACATGAGTGCAAACATTTGTTTCTAATCCATTTTATATAAGAAACTTCCAGTGGTGCCGGATGAATACACGCCTCGAGTTCCTCGGAAACCTTCTCAGATCTCGTATCTGGAGACTTTTTACAAATTATGCCTCTCGATTTATGTTATATTTACATGTAAATAAATTGAAAGTTCATTCTTAATCCTTTGTTTGTTTTGTGACAAGACACTCTTCCTCTTTTTGACATCTTTCTTGTTTACCCAGCATTGCTTTTTTTTTTTTTTTTTTTTAAATAATCATCTTGCACTGTGCAGTCTGGCTTTAATATTTTCATTTGGCAGCTGTATAACTAGCCCACTTATTCCTCCTTTTAAACTCACTCCTCGTCTCCCTTGAGTTTTTTTGTCTGAGAAGTTCCCCGCACCCTCCTCTCAACCCCATCAAAGGGCCAGAGCCTGAGAGGCCCCTTGTAAAGTTCAGAAAACAACAGTAAAAGATAATAACTGGGTCTCGTACAAAAAGGAAGGGAGGGAAGAAGGGGGGGAGGACGCAGCACAGCAAGGTGTGAGTCAAAACATTGCCTTCTAATTCCACAGGCGCTTCATTCATGACAAGAAGCACCTTGCAATTAATGTTACTTTATATTGTTATTTCTTACAATGACTCCATTAAGTCTGCAGAGGCTTAACCAAAAAAATGCAGCAAAAAGGGGGAAGATGAGACTTCACAGTGTTGTGTTGCACATCTGCTTCCTTGTTGCAAAGAGGCGAGTGATTTGTGTTCGGATGATTGGCAGGTCTGAGGCCTTTAAAGCCCCAAAACCACTAAATCCGGTTCAGACAGCAGCTTCGGATTGCAGGTCATTCCCAGCGTGTGTTTGAATGTATGTTCAATACCTGATGAGTGTTTGCTCGCAAGAGTTCGGCTGTAAGAAATCGTTTACCACGCTGTCTACTTACCTCATAAACTCACATGATATCGGTTCAGCTGTCCTGTCACAAAAGTTTGCTGAAGTGTGACACGTGACAGCTTTTGTACAAGGCCCCATTTCTAAGTCTTCACTATGAAAAGGTGCCTAATACTCACTTTATTTCACTAAATTCACTCTATTTTTGCTATATGTTAAAGTAATACAGCTGCAAGTAGAGGCTTGTTGTTGCATCTGTGTGAACTCCAAATTGTGAGACCTCAGTGTTCCTGACTGAGCAGTGAAACAGAGAAACCGCAGCACACGCATCCTCGTCACTTTGCCCATGTTTGCTCAAGATTTGTTTTCTAGGCTTAAGACAGCGAACAATATGGAGAACAATGTTAAATAGCTTGTGAAGGAAATGCCTGAGTGTCCTTGAACGCATCAGCTGCATAGATTTGCGTTCAGCGGTGAGTTCTGTCTGCACACACCAAACAATCTCAGCTCATGGTCGCCTTAAATCGCACGTTCCGGAGCTTTCGACACTGTCACAGAGACTTCTTCAGCGGATGTTCGCTCGGAGGCCATGTTGTTCAAACTTTCATCGCTGTGAGCGCTGGGAGTTCTCTTGTCCGCGTTAGCTGAACTCCGTTGAACAGCGTGATTTTCTCAGCTCTGGCAAGCAAGCAGCTAATCACATCATGTCAGTTTTTAGCTTCAGCCTTTAGCCTCTAGCAGATCACTGTCCATTCACTGCTTTGTCCTTTAGGGACAGCCACAAACCCTCTTCATCCTTCATCTGTCTGCTTTCTCCTGCTCACCTTTTTCCTCCGTTTCTCTTCCTATGAGCCTGTTTCACTGTTGCTTTTATCTCTCTGCACTTTTTATTTCACTTCATTCCTCTCTGGGCCTTCAAATGAGCGTTCTGGTTGGCTCGCCTGCTTCCGGCCTATCTCCTCATCTCTGCAACACTCCTCTCTCTCTCTCTCCCTCCCCTACCCTCCATCCGTCCTTTCCCCTCTCTCTCTTGGCGCTGTCCATAAATTGTTCGGTATTTACAGTATGTGGCCAGACGCCAGGTTTCCATTAGGTGCTTCGTTCCCCGGAGACGGCGCCGGTGGCCTGGGATGTGTTACCTCTGGATGGAGAGCAGGAGGAGGGTGAGGGGGAGAATGAGCACGAGAGGGAGGGAGAGAGAGAGAGGAAGAAGTGAGAAGGAGGGAGAGTGGTAAGCAGCTGGTTTTAAAGGAGAGGGCGAGAGATGGCGTGATAGTGAGGGTCAAGTGAGAGAAGAAAGAAAGAGTGCAGGAGAGATAAGACAGATAAGAAACAGAGAGCAGGAAAAGAGGAGAGGAAGGTGGATGAGGCTGCATTTACTGCTGGTTTTCTGCGGATCAGAGCTGCAAATAAGGATTAGTTTTAATTATTGATTAATAAAATCCCTGAAAATTATTAACCGTACCCAGACGACTTCATCAGATATCTCAATCCAAAACGAAAGATATTCAGTTTACAATCCCATGAAATAGAGAAACAAGCAAATATTCATTCTGAATTGTTCTGGAAAACAAAAAGTTGTTCGACATTTTTTTTTTTCGCTTTGGTACATTTATCCAATCTTCAAAATTATTTGCCATAGTTTTTGTCGATCGACTAGTTGATTAGCCTCTGAGCATACACCCCTGTTAGCATTGTTAGCACTGCTGGCCGTCCTGCTTGATTTTCTCAGACTTTAGAGAGATGATGAGGAAACTGACCTTCATGTGTTTGAAATAAGTCCAAGGACAGAGAAGTAATCTGATTACTGCTGCACTGCATGCGTTCACACACACGTTGCATGAACCGGATTTCTCCCACTAACCTGGTTTCTGCCTGTAAATGCAGAGCAAAATGTGAGGAGAAAGAAAAGGAGCGGAGGAGATAAGAAACAGAACGAGAGGGCCTGAATATAGATGAAAAAAGAGATAGAGGAGTGAGAAGGAGGGAGAGAAAGATGGAGGAGATGAAGAAGGGGAGGGAATAATGGATGGTTAATGAAGGGACAGGAAGGATGAGAGAGAGGTCTGAGAGGGTTTTGGATGAGGGCTTCTCTTCTTATCTACTTCATCTCCTCCGGCTGTTGGCTGCCGGACTCTCCCTCCCTCCCTCCATCCTCCCTCCCTCCCTCCCTCCCTCCTTCCATCTGTCAGACAGACAGCTGCTGGCTGACTCCCTCTGTTGTTGTTCACTCTGTCCTGAGTCTCCCGGCTTCAACCCTCACCCTCCGTCCCTCCGTCTCCTTCCAAATATGCTTTTACATTTCACTCCCGCCTCTCCCTCTCCCGACCCCGTCGTCCGTCTGGAAGAACTTGCAGTTCTCTGCGATTCACCCTGCGGCGTGGTCACATGAGACGTCGGCGACGTCAGCGTGCAATCAGAGTTTATTTGGTCCGTTGCATCTATTGTCGGTGATGTGTTTGTGTTTGATCTGCCACAGATTACAGCAACATATTAGAGCGCTGTTCATCACTTATTAGTCCTCCACTTTCGTTTGATTGCACGTTATTGTGTCATTGAACCTGATGTGGGTCAATTCAGCATTTTCATCAGATTCCAGACAGGTCGGACTCTTCCAATACATCGCCTTTGACTTTGTACTGCTTCTGCTTCCTCTTTTACTTCTTCCACTACTACTACTTCTATGCAGTCTTCTTCTCCCTCTTCTTCACTTTTATCCTTTATTAGTATTTCTAAATATTTTTAACCAGTGTTCATACATACGTCATGGTCAGAATGATTCCTCACATCCTAATAAATCATGATAAATCACTTCGGGAAACGTGTTATTTTCTTTCTTAGCACAGAAACTGTGTGCTCAACTGGTCTTAAATTGGCCTTAAAAATGGATTTTGGTTAAATTGAAGTTAAATGAAATGCCAGGGTTTGTTATTATTGATCTCCTGTATGTATTGTTTCCTCTCTTGTGTTGTGACATGCGTTCTAAGTTCACTGATTTTACCTTCCAGGTCCGCTGGTCGGATGTCGGCGGGATGGAGGAGGTGAAGCTGAAACTGAAGCAGGCTGTGGAGTGGCCTCTGAGGCACCCGGAGGCCTTCACCCGCATGGGGATCCAGCCACCTAAAGGAGTCCTGCTCTATGGGCCCCCAGGCTGCTCCAAGACCATGATAGCCAAGGCCCTGGCTAACGAAAGCGGCCTCAACTTCCTGGCTGTGAAAGTGAGTCTTAAAGTGGTGTATTCATTTACTTTGTGTGGATTAGATGATTTTTTTCTGGTGTGCAGTGAATGATGAGATCAAACTGAAGGAGGTGCTGGACAAAAGGGTGTTGAATTTCCTAGTTTTCATTCATGAACATGAACAAATAATGTATCACAGGTGTGCGTCTTAGTGCCAAAACGCTGCATCATGACTCAGTGCAGAAACAATAGGAGAGTTAATCCAAAACTCACTCAGAGGACGTATGATTGGTTGGTTCAGTCTCATCCCACAGGGGTCGCAGCGTTTTCAGCTCATAGCATATAACCAAGGGAAAGTTGATGAGATGAAGGTGATGTGTATAAAAACACTTCTCACCTGTCCATATGAAGAGCAGAAGAAGATAAAATGAACCTTCTATCATTTTATATTACATAACAGCAGAGAGGTTGAACCCCCAACGTACAGTTTTGCCATTTTATTCCCTCGAGTAGCTTTAAATTTGGAAAAAATCATCATATTCCACCCTGACTGAGATTATCATCTACACTTCTTCACTGAGGGTTGAACGTTCAAACCCAAGACTTCGTGTTTTTGTAGCTGGACCTTTCTGTTAAAAGGAAATCTGCATGTTTCCCCACAATTCAGTCTGACACATGCGGTATCTCTGGAAACTTTGAGATGTCCGCCACAATTTCAAATCATTTCCCCGGTTATGTAATGAGTGGCTGAGCGGTGAATCAGTGGTGCTTAAGAGTTTAACACACATCAAGTAGAAAGTGAAATCATCCACGTATTACTCACTCAGTGTGTGAACGAGTCAGAGAGGCCGAGGAGATGTTTCTGGTCTGACTGCTCAGCTTCCTCTGCAGAAAGCTTCTCCGCCTGACCTCTGACCCCCGCGTTTGTCCCCTCTCATTCATCACCCCGTCCTCTCTGCCACCCGCCCAGGCCTGCTCGACAGAGATTGATTGATCAGCTTGTTGGGTTTCTGATCAGTGAATAATTTGCGAAGCCGTTGCCATGCGAGACGCAAACCTTCGACGGGATCTCTCAGCCGAGGTCACGAAGCCATCCGCGAGTGCGGGTGTGATTCGCTTTTGTTTGTTTAGCTTTATTCTGCAGGATAATGTAACGCAGGGACAAAATCACAAAGGTGAAAGTTTTTCTTCAGCCTCCAATTACACCTACAGTCTGATCCAGAGCAGCTTTTCACCTTTTTAGATGGCCACGCTCAGAGGAAAACAGACTGTCATTGTCATTTTCCACAAAGCGCTCTAATTGTGAAGTCTTTGCAGGTCAGATCAGTGCTGCTTTATGAGTCCTGCATGGTGGATTTCAAAATAAATGCATTAATATTTGCATGTTTGTAGCCTGCAGAGGGGAGTCAGAGGTGGACCTCAAATATTTTCGCTTTCACACATTGTTATTGAATTCTGCTTCGTGTCTGATACAAAGGTGTTTTAAAAAAGAAAAAATAAAGCCTATAATCTTGTGCAGCGCTTCTCAAATCATCCGGAAGAGTATCTGCTTCATGAAACGGGTAAAAAACATCCTGTCCCTCCTGCACGAAGCCACTCTCCAGCATCTGCAATAACAGTATCAGGTTTTTCCAGTGCAGCAGTTGCTTTGACATAGATACCTTATCCAGATTTAAATGTGGATACTTTAAGGCTCTGCCTGTTTCCTCTGTGTGAAAAAGCCCTATTATCATCTTGTCAATTTCAGTTTCCTCCCACTGCAGCCACTCAGACACACTCACATCCGCAGACGTGCACACAGACACACACACTCACACACACAGCTCGTATCTCTGCGCTGTCAATGGTTTCAAAGCTCACCGTGTCCAGCCTTTGGCTCTGCCGCACAGAGGGAACCTGGGATTAATGAGTCAACCTCCACACTTACTGCAAGAGACAAAAGGGCTGGGAGTTAAGTGTCGTCTCCTCCGTCAGCCCGGAGGTGTTGAAAGGGTGGATTGCAGGGGAGGAAGTTCTTGTGAGGGCTGAGTGGATGTTTATCTGCATGTGAGCGAGGGAGCGAGGAGGCATGAAAGGACTGAAGGAGAGGTGGAGGAGAGCTAGAGGGACGGGTCAGTTAGTAGTAGTAATGTTAGTAGTAGAAGAGGCAGTAGTTGATCTAAACTAAATGTGTTGTTTACTTTACCAGCAGCAGCAGCAGCAGCAGTGCTAATAACAGCAGTCACAGCAGCACTTGCAGTAATATTGTACTATCAGTGCTGAGGAAGGCAGCGGTAGCAAACATGGTACTGCAGTGTTCACACAGCAGGAAATCTCTTTATTTGCCAGCTGAACCGCAGATGTTAGACAAACGTAATCCAGTACACAGTGTACAGTACAGTCAGCATTGAGATGTGCAATTACACCACACACACCCTGCTGTCCTCCATGACGTTCTCCCGCTGCGTTATCGCTGTTTCACTGCGTTCCTCTTTTTAATCTCCAGAAGACGGCGCAGAGCAGCAGCTGCCTCTCGGGTCTTTCACAATGCTCCCTCTCGGCTTAAAAGCATCCACAAACGCAGCGCGCCCAGGTGACGCCTCGCAAAACGCGAGCGCGTTTAGCCGCGAGCGCCCTCAGGAAGCGTGCACGCAGCTCGATGCGTTGTTTTTTCAGCAGTTGAGATGCAACACCTAAACATCTCTAGTTGTCAGCACGTCAAATTCTAGACCGCTCACATTCTGTTTAAACTTTTTCAGGGTCCAGAATTACTGAGCAAGTATGTTGGAGAGTCTGAAAGAGCCGTGAGAGAGGTACGTTCATTAGCTTCCCATACCTGATCATTACAGTCAAAGGTTTACAATGCTTTGTATCAACAAACCGTTTTCGTTATGTTGACGTAAAGTTACGCAAGCTGACATTCCTTCTGGGCCGCCCTCCATCCAAACTAAAGTGTTGTGCCTCTGCAAATATTTTTAGTGGTTGTTACAATAAACAGATGACCTGAGATGAAATTTATGGCATTATTGAACGCTGTATTTCCTGTGTATGTTTGTGCTGAGAGTGATTCATTGGGCCCGTTAAAGATTTGTCCTGTTTTCCTCTCCTATTGTTGCCAACACCCGCAGGTGTTTCGGAAGGCGAGGGCCGTCGCTCCCTCCATCGTCTTCTTTGATGAGATCGACGCTCTCGCCAGTGAGAGAGGAAGGTACAGTGTGTTACTTTTCTTAGCGCTGTAGAAAGAGGGCTGGCATCAGGAGAAACGCTGCAAAGAGACTCTGAAATTAAAGTTCCTGCCTCTCTGAGAGCTCCTCGGGTTATTGTTCGCTGTTGACCACTGCTACTGTCCGCTGTTTACTATTTTCAGCACTGTGGTCATTCATTGTCCAGCGATGACAAATGCACAGTCATCGCCGCCGTCTGCTTTAATTTGCCGTCCCTCGCCCGTGTCCCAGCTTGTCTCACAAAGACTCGCTTATGAATGGATGGAGCAAACATCCCAAAAAGTCTGCATGACTGCTCTGTCAAAGCCAGCCTCTCACTTCCCGCGGCGTCCTCTCAGACTTTTGCGGCTTTTCGCTACCGGCGAGCACAGAACATAGTCTTGTCCGGAGGCGCTTTAGTGTGATGGCACTGGGAACATCTGTGGCTTAAAGGAAAGAGGACGGGGGGCGGACAGAGGACACAGACCGGAGGCGCACAAACACTTCATTGTGCCCGTCCACGGCAGATGGGGAAGGCCAAATATGCAGCATGCTTCCTGGTAAACCAGTCGATGAAACTAAATGTTGGAGGAAGGAGCACAGAAAGGCCAACAGGCCGACTCTTAAACCTTTCTGTGCAGGCCCTCAGTCACATGCTTCAAACGCTGCACAGCGCCTGAGACGTAGCATGTTTTGACATCTTTGATTCTGGTAAAGGGCCTCTGATCATGAAATGCAGACGACGTCAACAAAAAACAACATTTTCTCAGTGCAGCTTAAATCTCATCACGACATTTGATGTTTTCTCTCATCAGCTTCATTGATCTTTTGTAAATATCTGCTTATTCTGAATTTGATGCAGCAACATGTTTCAAACACGTTGGGACAGGAGCGAGTAAAGACTGGGAAAGATGTGGGACGCTCCAGAAACACCTGTTTGGATCATTCCACAGGTAAACAGGTTCACTGGTGAGAGTGTATCATGACTGGGTATGAAAGGGGCGTCCTGGAAAGGCTCAGCCGAGGACGGAGCGAGGTTCACCACTTTGTGAACACATGATTGGATGAAGGAGATTAACACATGAGCTCAGGAACTCTTCATAAACCAGTTTGCATCCTTTTTTTTTTATAGAAAATGTTTTTCTAATGGAACCTGGAACTTTTTGTACCTTTAGTTTGGTGCAGTCTTGACTCATTTCCAGCACTCAGGATACGACTCCTGGCAACTTGTCTTCATCAATCAAGTTTTTACCACTGACAGGCTCTCTGTTTTTTCAGTATGGTCGCCCCCCCGCTCCCCCCCCCCCCCCTTATCTTGAGGTTCAATTTTGCGAATGCACTCGGATTCTCCACCCAGCTGCAGCCGGCTTTCACCAGTAATGCAGTTACAGCGTGAGAGTCTGTCAGCTGGCTGCGATGGACGCGGGGCTGGACCCGCGCCTGGAGGCCACTTGCCATTTTAAAAATGCACTTAGCGCTGATCTATAAAGGTTATTTATTGGTCTTCACTTCCTGCCATGTTTAATCAATGAAGTGGCTCACGCACACCGGCAAGAATTCAAAACTGTTGACACAACCAGACAGCCTCTGCAGTGCCGTGAATGTGTGTGTGGGTTTTTTTTTTTTCCTCTCGAGGCAGGAGATGAGAAGCACCTGTAAATCTGTCAGCCTACCTGCCACGAGTCCAAACCGGTGGAATGAAATGAAGAAGACAGAGAGAAGACAGGAAGAGAGGCAAACCAGGGTAGACAAACACAGACAGTGAATGTTTGATAGAGGCAGAGATCGACAGATGAGACAAAGACAAAAAAAAATCACCGACTGGAACAGAAATGAAGTGACAGAACCCTCGTTTTCTTTCTCCCCTTTCCTCCATAGTGCTGACATCGTCTCTCCTTTTGTCTCTGCCTCTGTTACACCACTTTCCCTCACCACCGAACGCCCTCTCTCCAATATTTTTCACCTCATATTCCCTCTCTCATACTCCACTTCACCACTCTCTCCTCCTTTCCCTAAACCTCTCGCCTCCTTCCTTTTCTCCCCTCTATCTCCCCTCACCCAAACTTTCTCTCTCTGTCTCCCTCTCCCTCCCTCCCTCCCTCGCTCTTTCTCTCCCTACATATCTCAGTGACAGAGCTCCTTTGTGTTCCTCTGCAGCCTTGTCTCTGCTAATGACGTCTGGCACTTCCGCTGGCCCTGTCAACAGAGACTCTGTGTGTGTGTGTGTGTGTGTGTGTGTGTGTGTGTGTGTGTGTGTGTGTGTGTGTGTGTGTGTGTGTGTGTGTTTGTGTGCGTGTGTGCGTGTATGTGTGAGCTGAGAAGAGTGGCTGTCTGCACTGCGCTATGGAAAATAACCACCTTGTTCTGCAGTGACTAACACATTGATGAGTTTCTTAAAGGATAAAGCTGCTGATATTCTATATTATATTTGTCTCACTGTCAACAAATCCGTCTTAAAGTGTTACTCATGCAGCCAAGGCCTGATGGATCTCCCTCCTCTGTGCCACAGAGCTCTACTGTTGTCCAAAAACTATTAAAAACACATCAGTGAGACACTGGCTGACATGTTGCTTCATTGCATGAACACACACAGTAGTTTATGTTGAGTTAATCCCACATGCACGGCCCAAATACTCACTGGTGCATCAAATGTGGATTAATCCGCATCTGAAAATAGTCCCAATCAAATGCACTGTTTACCCCTGTTTGAGTAACTTTTGCTGAAATCCTCAGTGCCCAGCTGTTTGAAATTATTTGGCCTCTTTATAAATAATGAACCATGAAAGGGGCCACACAGCAATTTGAGTCTTCTCTATCACATTGAGTACGTGCGGACGCAGTTTGAATCCCAGCAATGACGATGACAATGACAGGAATTCCAGATTCCCTAAATCTGAGACTTTTGGGGACGTTTCAGTGTGAAACCTCCAGGTTTGCATTGCAGTCTGCACGGGTGGAGACGGACAATTTTGGAAACGATTATGCAGACACCAGTGTTTGGCTTCCTGAGAGGGGCTTGTCAGTCACGTCGCACCCTATCACATGACCCTTTTCTGCAAAAACTCAGACAGTTTCAACCTGTGTATATCTATTAGCCTTGACTACCAGCAGTCAATTCAACGTGGACAGTGAATTACAGGTGTTGCTACCTGCTATGCTAGCAGCTGTCATGCAGTTAGTCTTGTCATTTTTATCATGCTACTGCTACCAGCACATGCATGCACAGAGTGTCTACTGGATAAACAGCACACCGTCAGTCCTTCAAAGCTCAGGAGGGTTGTGTCAGTGCCAGTTATCAAAAATCAGGTTTGATTTCATGCAAATCTTAAGAATTCTGACTTTAAATGTTATGTATTGCACGCACAGTATCTCATGCTGATCTTGGAGTATGGAAACCTGGGTGGGATGAACTTCAGCAGAGCATTTGCAAGTCCAAACAAGGTGACATATTTGTTAACTTTGTCTAAAGGAAGGCTGCTTTATTTGAGAGGGATGACGTGCTTTCTGGTGCCTTGTTTTGAGTTGCAGTTCAGTAGGACGTCATTGGCAGGAAAGCTCACTCCTGCTGCCAAAGCCTCTTCTTTTTTCGAATGAAGAAGAATTGCTCTAATGAAAGAACCTGCTATCAGAGTGTCAGTGAAACTATTCAAGAGTTCCCTACAGGTATTCAAGAACTGGATGACTCGCTTCAGTACGTAATCCGGCAAATATCGGTGATCAATGAGAGAAGTTTGAGCCGTGTGTCATATTGGACTCCTGAGAGCACTAACTTTCATGCTGCTTCGTATTTGTATCATCCATGCACTCAATCATCCCTCACACATTCATTTCCATTCTCTCTCTTTCCTTCCATTGTTCCACTTGTCTCTTTTCTGTCCATATTTCTTCTTTCCACCTGTCTTGCCTTCATTTCTTTTCAGTCCATGGTGTCTTTCCTCCCACCTGTCCCTCCATTCATTATCTATAATTCATCACTTTACACCGTGGATAATTCCCTTTTTTCTGGGTTTCTGGCTGTGAATTAGCATCCCTTTCCCTCTCCATCGTCCATCCTTCCATTCAATTGTCTGTCCACACATCAGTCTCATCCTTGTTTTGATCCTGTCCACTCATCTGTCTTATGTTCTCATTCACCCCTCCAGCTCCTCGGGCTCCGGCGGCGTAGGCGACCGGGTCCTGGCTCAGCTCCTGACAGAGATGGACGGCATCGAGCAGCTCCGAGACGTCACTGTGCTGGCCGCCACCAACCGGCCCGACATGATCGATAAGGTAAACAGACGCTGGCTGTCTTTATCTCTCCTTCCTCCTCTTTGGTGTGTGATTGATAAGGCTGAGGGGATGTTGTGTGTTTTTCTCTCTTGTCTCCTCCTTTCCCTCCCTGCCTCTGTTGTACATGATGGATAAGGTTAAAGGTCGCTCGCTCAGGTCCGTCTTCCTCAGTTCTCCTTTCTGACGCTGTCAGTGGTTGTTTTGGTGCAGCTGGATTAGATGCGAGAGCACTACAGCTTGTTTGGTTTCGGGTCCATTTGTTTTAAACATGTTTGGAGTGGTTTAGTCTACCGAGAGCTTAAGCTCATGTCATTTAGTTTGTTTGGCTAAATGGCACCAAATAACTTTCTGTCCTCTTCCAAGAGATCAAATGGTCATGACTGAAAAGGAAAAAGGAAGTGACTCGAAAACACTGAATGCTCATGGGTCTACAGATAAAACGTCCATTTATAGCTGCGGCTGATCCTTGATGCTGCCAAGTCAACAGCTAACTTGTGAAAAACGAGCTATAAAAGAAGGCTGCACCTGTTATTCAGTGCATCACATTCATTCATTCATTTAAAGAAGACTTCACATGTTGTAGAGACAGACTGCGGACATTCATTAGCCTCGAGCCAGAGAGTAACTGCAGCACAGTGATAGTTTCCCTTCAGGTGCAGTCAATTAAAGCTACAGGTGGCAGTAATACATTCATCTCCCTTTCTTCTTCCCTCCATGACAATTTGAGAAAATGAAGATGCTGTTATCAGTCTTTCTATTCCTCAGCCCCCTCCCCATTTCTATTTGTCTACCCTTTTATCCTTCCACCCTTCCTCTTCCCATCTACAAAAGCTTTCTTTGGTCTCTTATCCACCCATCTCCGTCCTAATGAAATTTCCTGAGTGCTGATCAAAGACGGAGTCTGGGCCTTGTCAGAGAGGATACAGGAAAGGAGAACTTCTTTACCTCCTGCTCAAGCTGCCGTCTGTCTTTCCTCCATTTTTCTGTGCTTAACTTACTTTAAGTATACTTTGATATCTGTCAGGAAGCCTTGATTATAGAGGAGTATATCCCTCATTACAAGACAACAATCCTAACAGCACGTAACATTTGGGAAATTCGAGCTCTGGTGAGAACAGAGTTGTCTTTCCAGTCTGTGTAACTTTGGTAAGACTCAAAGTTTTTGGGATGATTTCTGTTAAACTTTCAGAAGCTTAAGTAATATACTGTGAACTCCTCACTGCAAATCCATCAGCACTCTGAGATACTCCTCCGAGAAATCCTCCACACACACAAATGTTGGGTAACCCCCCTCCCCAGACCCTCCACCCCCACCCCATTTCTAGCCCACTTGTGGAGAATTGATCCATCGCTGTGGTGGAGGAATGACAGCAACTTCCTCCGCCTCTGCAACTGGTTGCCATCTCATTTCAAACTCCATTAGCATTGTGGCAGCTAAGGAACAGCCTGTGTGTGTGTGTGTGTGTGTGTGTGTGTGTGTGTGTGTGTGTGTGTGTGTGTGTGTGTGTGTGTGTGTGTGTGTGAGAGAGAGAGGGAAAAAGATGCATAAAGAGAAGAAGAGAGAGAGAAAGAAACTCTTATAACAGTAGGTAGGGGGTCGAGCCCCCGGGTGGACAGATGGGAAACCCCAGGCGTCCTTCCACAAGCTGGCCTCCCTCTCAGGAAGTGGTCTCCCGCCCGGGCAGCTGAGAAATCAGATTACCTCCTCCTCCCCGCACCTCCCACTGGGCGAGTGTGTGTGTGTGTGTGTGTTTAGCAAAGTTCAAGTCATTTGAATGAGGAACCTATGAAATACATTTGTAAAGGAAGCTACCAAATGGACAGATAGTCACTCCCCCCACTCCCCCACCCCCCCCGGCGGGTTTAGCACCCTACCCGCCTTCGACGCCCCTTTGCCACCACTGACGCTGACTGTCAGTTCACACCGGAGATGGGCGTATTTCCATACCAATGGCAGGATATGATGGGACAAATGAAGATTAATGGGACGCTCGGGTGTCAATGAAGTCATTGTCGACTCTTGGTGTGGCAGAGGAGGCTCCTGGGGGCCTCAGCTGTTTGATGGGCAGAGTGGGAGGGATGGAGAGAGGAAGAGATGGGAGAAAGTGGCGTCTACTTTGGTTTGAAAGGAGCAGGCCTGGTGTCCATCTTTCAGCCGAGTTTAAAGCGGGCTGTTTCGGGAAACTCTCATGTGGCTCACAATGCTTTTATGTGACAGACTGAGTGAGGTTAAACTGGACCTCTGTGACATTCAGGAAGCTTTTTAGCAAGAAAGTGAAGTTTACATGAAATGTCCGACATTGTCTTCATCATAATCCATAGTCCAAATTCATTATTTTCAAGCCAGCTGTGCTTAAAACTAACATGTTGTTGAGGTTATTGTTTTGCATGTCTGATGAGTTTCCTCTGATGGAACGAAGAATCAGAATCAGAATATCAATTTCTGAATAAACAGAATTTTTCTCAACACCAGAACTACTTGAGATGGTTCTTTATGTTGTGTTGAACATACACTCAATCTAAAACAACTACAACAATCTTGACACTCAGTAGTAAATGTTCTTTTTGCCATTTATCGAAGCACTTCAAGGACTTGTCGTTGGTGTTTTATTTCAGTGGAAAAGCTGTTTGTGTCTTTGTGTTGGCTCTGTGTGAAACAAGCGTCTCCAGACTCTGCAGCGCTTTTAATGGCAAACTAAAGAGGCCTTAAGTTGGAATAATACTGAAGCTTAACTTTTAGGAGGAAGACATCCTGTCCCTTTGCAGCTTCCTGTGGCTTTTGTTTATTTCACCAGTGACAAACATGACCAGCTACGCAACGACTTACGCACATAATGTGACTAATTCAGTTGAATCACATCCTAACAAATGCATAATAGAAGATAACAAATAAATAGTTTTCACACAATCACACAAAGTCCCTCTGCTTCCTCTCGCCTTTATGTCACAGCAGTGATAAAGGAAATTATTATTCGCAGCTGCAGACCGACCAGAATAAGCAGTTTTTGTGCCAAACGTGCTCACATGTCAACCCCTTTAACTTCTGAAGCATCGTCTTCTGCTGGATATCTAATGGCATAAAGTCGTGTAACAAGTGTAGAAGGTGCAGAGGCAACCCCCAGCCAGCCCCTCGCCACCACCTTAAAAAAACTTCTTACACTTCCTCTTTGTATTGCACCAATCAGCCAAGCCCACCTCTGACCCAGCGAGTCCAGGCTGTGGTGATTGATTAGCACCACCAGGAATATTTATCCAGCCTGGTCAGGAGGAAGAGCCGCCTGTCACTGTGTTTGTCCAGCAGCTACACACACACACACACACACACACACACACACACACACCCAAACAAGATGGCCTGTTTGCCATTTGTAGTTGTCTAAAAGCGCATTTTGACTTTCCTCCGTCAGTTTGTTGGTGCTGTGTTTGGTGTTTCACTGAGTCGCCTATTTGTTTATCCTAATGCGTGCCGGGCTTCACCCGTGCTATCAGGAGTGCTTACAGTGGAGAAGATTACTAGCAGATGGGTCTTTGTTTGGGACCAGAAGTTCCCAACTGGGCTCTTATCAGATCAAGGGGTGAAAAGAAAACAGAGGCAATAGAATTAGGGTTGAAAGGACAGTACGTCTGTCCTGATAGGAGCAATTAACATGGCGGCATTTCACAGCTGTCGATGGATGAAACGGAAACGGTCTCAAATATATTCAGTTTACAGTGATAACATAGATAGAAAAGCAGTTTAAGAAGCTGGATTTAGGGAGAGAAGCTTCTTAGTCGTGCTGGTGGAGTGACTGGAGAGATGGCAGTGTCTGATTGCATCAGCAAATGCTAGCATGCTAACACGCTAAACCAAAATGGTGAGTGGAGTTAACATCATACCCACTTAATATTAACATGTAAGTCTCCTTTTTGTGAACATGCTGATGTTAGCATGTAGCTCAAAGCACTGCTGGGCCTAAGTATAGCCTGACATTAGCTGCTAGCTTGGCTGTAGGCTCTTCTTCCTGAATAAATGCTAACGTGGTTGTTACTGGTTTAAAAATGTCCGTTTAGCAGCTCCACTTTCTGGAACTTTCAGCTGCATTTTGTCTTCCTCGCTGATGAAGGAGGCCACATCTGAAAGATGCTAAAAATTAGGAAGATTGTAGTCAGTTACTTGACTGATGAATCTACGAATCGTTTAACCTTTTTGTTTTTTATTGGTTAAGCTTACTTTAGCAAACATCTCTCATCCACCACAGTGATCTGAATGAAATCTCATGGGATTCACAAACATCCTCTTTAAGATATCCTCCTTCTCAGTCACTGACGAAGTGCTCTCAATATTTCTGTTGTATAAATATAAATATTATTAAACTATAATCGCACGGATGAATCACAACACGCCCGCTTGCACATTTCCTCCGGTGTTACGTACCCGTTTCACTCGCTGTGTTGTGGGTGAAATTGTGCCAGATTGCCGTTTGAGTCACCTAACAGCTCCTCAGGCGTGTTACTGTGCTGGAATAATGACAGCAAATAAATGGCTGAAATACTTTCCTTCATGAGAATACGCTTTGCCAGATTTTTGCCATAAAACACTGAGGTTAGCTTCGCTCTAATTATATGATGTTCAGATTGACTGCGAGCACAGAGATCGAGCCGTTTCTCTGCTGGTCTGTAACGTGTCCCAGCGTGGTTTGAAGGATGTAAAGATCATTTTCTGGAATACAAAGCATTCCACTGCATTTATTTGTCATAAAGTTGTTTTTGTTGTGATGTCTCATCCTCCAGCAGCGTAGCTCGTTAACCGCCGGACCAGAAAGCCTTTTCTCTCCCCTCATGTTCTCTATTAGGCTGTCTCCCCCTCCACGTCCGAGGCTCCTCCCTCTGAAGTCAGCCCCTCTTCTGTAGTGTGGCTTCTGAACAGGAGATGGTGCCAGACTTGACACGGGTCACTTCTTGACAATTATGTTCAATACTGGCAATTCCTGCAGGTTAAAACCTCTCCAGAGTTCATACAAATGGCTGGAAAAAAGGTTCAAACCTGCCAAAATGTTGCTTAATGGATAAAGTAAGAAAGGTCTGCAGTGAGGGCTTCAGTTCCCACTGAGGACAGAGTAAGATCTGCTTTCTTAGATTAAAGCCGTGGCTAAATGTCCACTTTCTTTGTGGCTGGCAACAGCAGGAAACACGTCACACTGAATACATTGTTTCTACATAGAAACAGGCTGAAAAGCTGGCTTTAATCTCCAGTAACTGTCGTATGATTTAATATTTTCTTGTATTGGATTATGGGACTTTGTGCAGCTTACACTGTGCTCCAGGTCTTTACGTTGCCTCTCTAAATTTAGCAGTAATTTAGCTGTTCCGTCCATTTTTTGTCACTCACCGAAATGCGGCTCTGCGGCATGATGTATGGCACTGAAACACGAGGCCTTGTGCGATATTTTATGAGCCTTCACGGTCTTGTGGTGTTGTGTCCTAACGCATACTTCCAGTAACACAAGCTGGCGTTGTAATTGTGCAACATGTGACTATTTCATGGTCACGATTTATGATTGTAAGTCACGCTTGTTTTCACAGAGTCAGTCCAAGACCCACAAAATTCACCGTTTATATCTGTTAACTGGACTCTCCCGCTGCACTTCGTAAAGTCACTCACATGACTGCAGTGTGTCTGGCTCCGCGTCTTCCTCCTAACAAGCAGGTTCATGTCGACGAAGGTGCATTAATTCATAAAGTCCCTCTGCGGCCTGCTGGGCTTTCGCAGGAGTCGTGCAAAGTAAATACCTGACATCAGGCCAGTTTGAGCAGCCTGAACATCTGCCAGTGTTTTCCGAGCCAGTCTGGACGTTGCTAATTGTAATCACAGGCGAATTCCAGCAGACTGTAATTAGTGGGCCACTTTATAAGTATTCAGGCATTAGCTAAGTGTAGCTTTGATTTTTTTTTTTTCCTCCCTCTCTCTCTTGCATTCAGCTCTCACATCACTGCCTCTGTGTGTGTGTGTGTGTGTGTGTTTGTTTATGGCTTTTCATTCATGTATGCTTGCATGCTGGTGTCCCCGATCTTAATCAGTGGTGTTTTGCGAGTGATTAATGCGTTTGTTATCACCTGCCTGGTGAACCTGAATGGTGGGGTTTCCCGCCTCGTGACTGCTGAGACAGTGTCGAATAAGTTCCAAATCACACAGAAGCAAGTTGTCTTAACTCTCTTCTCTCTCACACACACATTGTGTTGTGATAGAAATGTGCAATGTGTCAACCAGGGCTGCAACTAACAGTGCAGGGTTGATTATGGAATAATCATTCGGTCTATTAAATGTCAGAAAATGGCAAAATGGCTGCTTGTTTTGTCCGACCAACAGTCCAATAACCAAAGATTTTAGCTTACAAAGACGTGAAATGGAGAAAAGCTTCACATTTAAAAAGCTGGAACCTGCAAATGTTTGCCATTTTTAATGACGACTCTCTTAAATGATCAATTAATTTTCTCTCATTTGACTTACTGATTATTGGCGAATCATTTTAGCACTAGTGAACCAGACTGTATGTGGTTTGTGTGCGCGTGTTTGCTGATACGAATTCCTCTTCACACCCACCTCCATAAAGACTGTACATGATGTCTGAAGTGAAGAAAGCCTCCCATGAACCCTCAAACATTTCCACCTTTGTTGTTTGGCCTCACCAGAGGTCATCGGAGGATCCTCGGGGTTTCGCTCTGTGAACACCTTTTGTTTTGCCTTTTCTTTGGCAGAAACCTTCACCTGAGCCGTGCCTCCGCGCAACAGGAAACAACCCTTAGCTAAAAGTGCGGCTGTGAGCCAGCCAGTCAAAACAGGCCATATTTTATTTTGTGTTGGACTGACGTTATCATCTCCCAAGCTTTGCTCTCCTCTCGTGACGAGCCAAGCATGATGGAATCTCTATTGGTGCTGTCTTAAAGGATTAGAGCTTATTCACTGTTTTTTCCTGACTGCACAGTTCTGAATAGGGCCCCGCTGCCGCAGTACAGGGTGTCCTGCTGGAGCTGAGCTGAGCTGAGCTGTCCATATTATCCACACTGTAGCTGTTCGTGTCTCTCAGCTTAAATGCCGTGTTCTTTTTAACTGTTTTGATCCGGGCTTGAGTTCTTAATATTAACCGCTAGCTGCAGTTTTCGGTATTATTCCCTTTGCTTAAACACCATCCTGTTTTGAGAAGTATTTCCTGCCCTGGTCGTGTTTCTGAGATGCAGTAATGAGAAGGCAGAGTGAGAGTTTTGGCTTGTGGCTTAGCGAAGCTACAGTGGCAAAAGAAAACAAAAAGTGTGTGTGTGTGTCTTTGCAACCAAGTAATGGGATACCACCAAGGGATGGATGAGCTCTGGGAAGCTGTGTGCGTGTGTGTGTGTGTGTGTTTGTGAGCATTGGGGGAGCAGGATCCCCAGGCAAGTATCAAACTTCAAGGGCTGTATTAGTATCAGCTTACACATGTGTGCATCCAAGAATACCGCCACAAAAAGCCTCCAATCCGACCAAACACAGGAAAAAAGCCCTGCAAGACCAGACTAACCCTGGTTATCAAGCCACAAACAGACTGAACTCGGTGGAAGGAAGTAAAACCAATATGTACAACTAAACTTTAGGAAGTTAAAGAGTTTTCTGCAATATTAGAGGAGTTCCTTCGCTTCAGCCGCTCGTGGTTTTGTGTCCCTGTGATCGAGGCGCGTGCGTGTTTTATTCTTTTTTTCCGTTTCTTGACTGCAGAGCTCTCCATGTTGAGGTGACCAGAGGAAGGATAAGACTTGCCGTTAATAAATCAAAAGACACTGCGTTTCCGCCAGCTACTCCTCTGTTTTGGTGAGCTGGAGAGAGAAAGACATGAGGATGGTGGAGGGAGGTGTGTGTGTGTGTGTGTGTTGTGGAGGTGAGGGTGGTGTGGAGGAGGGAGGGATAGGGAGGAAATGAGGGCTCTTTGTGCTCTGCTACCTGGCAGACATCTCCAGCATGTGTCTTCTTGCCTCTTGGCAAGCCGAGACCACCGGCGCCCTTGGAATGCTCTCAGTTCAGGAAATCTCGTTTATTCTCATAAATGCTACTTCTAACCCCCCTTCTGCAATAGTGCTGCAGAGCGAGTGTATTTTCCTCGTTTAACGTCTCAGCGTGTCTGTCTTTCTCTGGATTTTTGTCCTCTTTCTATCTTCGTCAAGTGACAAAGATTCTTGTGTGCTCTGCATACCGAGGCGGCTGTGCTTCTCCACATGGGAGTGGTTGTATTAAATGTGGCGATGCTACCAATCAGTGAGCGTAAATATTATAAAATAAAATTATATTTACCAGGATAGCAGATTCTGTCCATGCTGTTCACCCCTAATGAGTGCAATGAATGCAGAGTTGTCTGTTCATGCTGCATAGATTAAAATATTTAACACAGTTACAGTTTCAGTGCAGATTCTTAGTTGTTACAAGCAGCAACGTTCAGCTTTATCATGGAGGCGCAGGGAAGAATTTGATGCTGCACCTTCCAGGTTATTTCATATAGAAATGAAACCGTGACTTCAGTGCTACAGCCTCACATTCTGCCTCACACCTCTGCATTCAATGAGATGCTGCCAGCTGCTGTAGCTAGCAGATGAATTTAGCGACATGTGTCATTGCTAATTCTTGCTTCTGATAGATGTGTTACCTGGTGTGATAGTTTACAGTGATTGGTAGCTGAGAGCTGGCGAATCAAGCTGCTGTAATCGACAGGATTTAGACAAAATGATCAGTGTGTCATCAAAGCTTCTCACAGAAATGTCTTGTTTTGGGATTAGCTGACATGTATTGAAACACACTCACAGGTTAGTTTGAATGTTAGCTCAACATGTGTATCGGTGTGCTGATGCAGCTGGAGCGCCACCGCTGACAAAAACAATGCAAACTCGCCTGGCAAGATCGCTGAAATGGCAAATCAAATCCATGCAAACACGCGTTTCCCAGTAGATTACGTAACTGTAACGAGAACGCTGCATTTCTGCTGCTCGCCTCATGACAAAAAATAAAACAACTGCAGCTCATAACTGTCCACAGTTGTAAAATCCCGTCCTTGCACCACTGTGCAGTGTTCTGGCATCTGATAAGCTTTCAGACTCGTGGATCTGTTACTCAAACTGGCCCTCCTGGATTGCATTTCATGTCTCACCGGTACCTGAAACAACATGCCTCCACCGAAACACATGGACAAAACACAGAGTGAAGACAGTTTATGGAAACTGTGTCTACATTTTGGGCTCCGCTGTACTAATCTGTGATTAATCAGTGATTAATAGCAAAATAAATGTGGCACCTGAATGTTAGACATCCCACCTGGTCTTCCTCTAGTCTGTGTAAAAACCACGGAGTAGCGAGGAGTCATCATTCGCCACCGTCAGGGTACAGTCAGACCCACAAACAGAACAGAAACTGGTAGGGGGCCAACTGGAGGGGGTGCAACAAATAATACCCCCTTTGTATGCTCCAAATATCCCCTGCTGAAGCTCCCTGAGCCCGGATCTCTGCTCTGGGGATCCCAACACCACATTAAGAGCTGCTTACAAGTGGATAAGGTGTAAGTTTTGGGGGGATTTGAAATGGGAGTTGGAGGAGGAGGGGGTACGGCGATGTCGCAAAGGGAGCTGCAGTGCGTCTCCTTTCTTTCCCCTGTGATAAAAAGCAGGATTGTGCTCCTTTTTCTGTCCACTTCAACAAGGTCCAGTGGCGTGTTTGGAGAATGGCTAAACAAATGGGCTATTATTTGCTGCAGTCATTTCAGAGGCGCGCCGGACAGGCCGGGGGAGTAATGGTATCCCAATGTATATCCTCCGCCGGCCTCAGTCATCTTCATCAAGATTTAAGTTACCCATTGTAGCTGAAATGAAATCAATCCCACCAGGCCCTTCTGTGAGGGGGACCATTTGGCTGTCAGTGCTGGAGTTGTGTTTCCGTGTACCAGAGCTGTATGTATATATCAGTGTTGGTTAAGCGTGTGGTTAAGTAGATTCCTTTGGATATATGAGGCCTTCAGCTGCTTTTTCTCTGTGTAAGAGGAATAGTTAACATTAGGATTACAGCTGCAAGCAGTGATTATTGTGTTATTCCATCGTCCCCTCATGTTCCTCAGAATCTTTACAGTGTTTGTTTCGTTAGACCAGCAATCTAACGTTGATGCGAACCAATGAAAATCCCCATGTCGGCTGATTTTCTTATCACAGGACACTTTGTTTCATCACGTCTACGCCAGAAAAACGCCACATTTCCAGGATGCCCCTTTCATACCCGGTCACACTATCACCTGCTATCAGTGAACCTGTTTACCTGTGGAATGTTCCAAACAGGTGTTTTTGGAACATTCCACGACTTTGCCAGTTCGTTGTTTTATTTTTCTTTTACGCAACATCCCAACTTTTTTCTGAGTGGGGCTGTAGTTGCTGATTTTAATGAGACGGTCAGGTAGAAATACAACAATAAAGCGAGACAGAAACACGTCTGAGGTGTTTGAGGCCCCCGCGGCTCCGCTGCAAGGACTTGGCAGATGTGTCGGAAAGAGGATGACGGCGCGGTGTCACTTCATTTCCTCTTTCGCAGGCTCTGCGTGATGAATGACCGTGTGAAAGGCGGCCGTCTCGTGGGTTTGGGGTTGCGTCTTTGTGTGTGTTGGTGTTGCAGAAAAGGGCACCAGCACCTCTTCCCCCCCCCCCCCCCCCCGCGTGTCATCTCTGAAGCCAAAGTAATTTATGGCTGTCAGGAAGTCCCCAGAAGCGCTCTCATGCCAAAAAAACCTTGACATGGGTGGGTTTGGGGGATGGAGGGGGTTGAGTTGGTGCCACACCCACCAATCGCTCTCATGTATTTCTTGTGTCAAAGGGCCACGGGGAGGTCCCGTCCTAAATCCTGTTGCCTGAGAAATGAAAGAATTTCAGAGGTTGCCTGGTCCACTGTCCTCCGGGCCAGACCCCAGAACTAATCTCTTTCATCTCCTCTTCTCGGGGGGAGACGGGCAATGAGGGGATGCTACAGCCTCTTCCTCCTCCTCCTCCTCCTCCACTGGGATCTTTGCGTCTGTCGAGCAGATCGCCTCAGGGAGATGTGGCTGCGCCCTCCTTCTCTATCGGCCTTCTCTCTTTGCCGTAGACTCCACTGATCCCCACCTCCCTCCCTCCCTCCCTCCCCTAAGCCTTCCCCCCTTGCTCCCTCCCTCCTTCCCTTCCCCTCCTCCCCCTCCCTGGGCCTCTGAGCTGGACTGCCTTCCCTTTGGCTTTCCCCTCTTCCTTCCTTCCTCAGTTCCTCCACTAATAGCTCCCTTGTTCCTGACTAGTCAGGGCTGCCAGTTGAGCGGTCATTCGTGGAAGATTCATTCGCGGCGCGGTAATTGTAAACAGACAGAGAGAGCGAGAGAGAGACGTTGGAGCATTAAACCTACTGGTCGCAGACAGAAAGCAGAATGAAGGAGCTCTCTTCGCTTCTTCACTGTCTCCCTCCTCCTTTTCCTCTCTCTCTCCAATATCTCCATCATCTTTATTACTTATCCGGTCCCCCCCTCCCAATCTTCCCTCCTTCTCCACCTCCCGTATTTGCTGCCCCTCATAATTCAGGCACTACTTATATCTATGGGCGATCTGCATCTTATTTCACTGCTAAATGTTGCATGGAATTATGTTACGCCCTCGAATGCTTAATAGAGCCCAGCTACACGCTTGCTATGTTGTTTTGCTTTCCTGAGATGGAGTCACATGTTTGTTGTGTTTTGCATCTGTTCCAGCTCCAGGGAGATACATGCACACAACCACACAATGAAACAGGCAGATTTTCTGAGCCACAGCTGAAACTGAGAGGCTCTCTGATGCTGAAGTGAGACTTTTTTAGCTGCTGTTAGTGGAGAAATTAGCAAACCTGGCCCTGAAAATTGGATTAACAGTATTTTTAGCAAACTTTGTCAACCTCTAATCTTGAAGAGGTGAAGAAGAAGAAGAAACATTCTTTTATTATCACACACAGAGTTTAGTTGCACACTACATGCTTCTCCGCATTTAACCCATCTTTGGTCCGTCCTTCCTCCGCGGCAGACCAGGAGCGGTGGGCTGCCAGCCGACAGTGGCGCCCAGGGACCCAACTCTGTTCGTCACCATTGGTCAGGTGGTGATCTTCTTGCATGTTTTTAGTGGGGGTATTTTATGGAGGATACCCCAGGTGAGCACGGCAAACTCCACTCCCCTCTCCTCGATCAGCAGGCACTGAAGGCATGGTGGAGGACACGCCACCAGTGCCCACAGCGGGATTCGAACCGGGAGATTCTAGCTGTGAGGCGACAGTGTTACCACTTGTGCCACCGTGCCACCAAACCTAACTGCCACCTTACTCATTGGCTCCCAGCCGGTGTGCTTCCCAGAGTTTCCAGTAAATTTGTAGTAAGTGAAGAGTAAATAATAAGTCAGTAGGTGAAATGTGTGTAAACTTAAGTTACTCTCTGCAAGTGGAAAAGTTGAGCAATGTTGGCTTTGAGGGCTTTTACACAAATTGCATTTTATGCAATCAGCCAGTACTTTAAGTCTCTCTGGACAGCTGTGGGGGGGCAACCTAAAGTACGACTGCTACAGCAGAATTGGTTGACTTTTCCAGTAACCTGCTATATCAATAACCTCCTCACTGCTGTGCTGTTCTTTGCAGGAGTACATTTCTTCAAGTCGCTCCAGTTAAAAGGAAATGCATTTGTTGGCTGGTGGAAACAGTAAACATGGGAGAGGATGACACAGTGTGTGTGTGTGTGAGTGTGTGTGTGTGTGAGAGCATCCAGCAGTGCCGGGCAACCAGACCTGTCCCTGACCTCAAATGCTCGGCCCCTTAAAGCCGGCGCTGTAAGCCGTCAGCAGCCAGCCAGTCGCTCGTCGCTCTCTTTTCCCTGCTTTTATCTCCCCTGTCCTCGTTCTCTGATACTCTAGTTTTTCCTCTTTTCCTTTCCCACACTTATCTCTCCGGCAGAGTCCAGCAGTCGAAGAGATTTCGCTGGCGCTATCAAACCGAGCATGTTTTGCAGCCAGCAGCGCATTCCCTCTCGCGCACTCCTTTCCAGCTGTTTTGTTTCTACTTTTTCTCATTCAAAGGCAAATCAACACATACAGCAAAGGAGAGCTGTCCATCACTGGCTTACCTGCATCCCATACCATGCTCACACACCTTGAATGGAGAGCTGCACGGGAGTGTTTACTCATCTGACACAAAACCACTAAAAGACCGCATACCCAGCTATAAACATGCCACAGTAAGCTTTAGCTTTGTGATCTCCTGTGTGTTTTCACTCACAGTTCGCTTTTGTTGCGTGCAATAAACATGGCTCAGTTGTTAGGTCATGGGTAAACATTTGCATTCAGATAATGTACCTTCCACAAGCCATAATGAAGAGCGCTTATAGCATAGCTCCTGCATGAATGGGGCATTATATATTCTCGCAGTGGAGTTAAATGCACGTTCTGCGTATGCGCACAGTTGACAAGGTGAAAGTACAGGCAGGAAGCGGTGGAGTCATGAGTTGTTTGTAATGCTTCTCTTTCACATCACTATAAAACCAAAGTAGTAGTCTGTTTTTTTATGTCTGTTACTCTGACCTTTGACCTCACTTCACTGCTTGCTAGTCATGCAGTGGAATTTAAGCTTGCGCTGCTGCCACAATCTCCAGTGTTTATGACCTGAAACCAAAGTACGTCCTTATTCTTCCACGTTCTCAGAACATCTCATGTTCACAACACAACACCAGGCTTTTCTTCTGGTCGGTGCCACAATTCGTGCATATTTATTGACTTTAAAAAAAAAAGGGGGGGGGGGGGGGGGACTAAAAAAAAAGATTGAGGATCAGGCTGCTCTCGGCACCGATTTGCCTGCGCTGCCCTTGAAAACGTTCATTTTGTGCCTTGATTACGGTGTACGGTTTCTCTCAAGACAAACAAAGCATACTAAATGCAGCACGGCCAATTGGTCCAATCCCGAATTAAGGCGGAGGGAAGCGGAGAGAAACCAATTAGGAGACGGAAGCCACTAATTAAAAGCTGCATGCTCTACAGATTGCATCAATTTTATTTTCTTTAGCAATGGCCAGGGCCATAATTTCAGAGCCTGCTTGTACGCCAGTGCACATTCCAGGACAGCTGCCTTCTGTGTTTGGAAAGTCCTTGTGCACAGAGGCAGCACTGTCTGTCTACTCCTCTCCCTTGTTGGTAGTTTGGAATGAGGAAAACAAAACAGCACAAACTGGGGAAATTTGGAAAAATCCTGGAGACTCCACATCATTCAGAATAGACGAGAAACCATTCATTAGACGTTTTCAACAAGAGTCTGTTTGCAGAAATGTTTCCCCTTCCTGGATTAGGTTCCGTGGATCGCTGCCAATACATTTTGTGTGTTGTGAATCGGAGATTGCATTATGCTCGAGTGGTTTGGGTGGTTAACCAACACGCTTGCTTTGGAAGGCTGCAGGGAAACGTTGAGCACCTGAGGAAAGCCACAGGGTTGCTCTGAACAGTGGGCTCACAAAAGACCGGGGCCTGTATTCGCAAAACACTCCCAGAGTAATGGTGTTCCTTTGGCAGAGTGACCCAGAGCACTTGTCTTTGTGCTCTTATTGTAAAATGAGGATACACAAGGCATTTTCTGCTTTTTTGTGGTCAAACCGGACGGGCAGCACTCCCAGAAATAGGCAACAAAGTGAGCCAAAAGAATCACAAAACTATTCAAATATTTCCCTGGCAATGTCGCTGTGTGATTAAAGCAGCTCTGTGGACTTCGCTTCACACATGAAGGACCTGAAAGGTTTCATTATTTATTCCTGAGTGAAAAAATAAAGTCAGAGTGACATTAAGTCTTATCAGGACAGCCTTTGGAAAAAAAAAAAAAAAAAGCCTCTGCTTGTTTTATATAAAACTCAACTTCCTGATTCTATTTCTCGCTCATTGTTTTACAGGTGATTACCTAACACCTCTTGGCAACTTTTCACCTCAAGCTGTTGTGTAACCAGTGTACACACTTGCACACACACACACTTGCACACGCACACGCACACACACACACACACTCGATTAACTCTATTTTGGGACTTAATTGAATTTCCTCTGTCGCATTGATTTCGTTAGCTGCTGCGGGATTGTTTCCAGCGTTTGAAATGTGTCATTTTTGTGATGCACAAGGAGTCAAAGCAAGGAAGCGCAAAAAGCGTCAGCCGACACGTTTTGCGTGACCATGTGACCCTGGGGCGCCAGATGCACGAGCGGTTGCCCGCTTCTGTCGCAATCCACAGGCGCGTCCTGAGCTCTCCTGTCATTGCTTCCTTCCCAGCAGTGACTGCTGGGACACTCCAAGGAGGATAACGCCCCCCCCCCACCCCTTCAACCCTTTTCTCAAATGATGGAGAGAAAAGGAAAAAAGAGAGGAAATAACTTAGACCTTGTCTCTTCCCTTCCATTCCACCTAATGGTTTTTCCAGACCTCGGACGCTGAAGGCTGACCTTCCCTCTCGAACTGCATTTTTTCCTGTGCCCTACACCTTGGATTTCAGGAAATGTACAAAACAGGATAGCGCAGCACAACATATTTCTTGTGTTACTTTTCCCTTTTTTTGAGAGACAAAAAACATTTGAGAATCCAGTGACATCAGCAGCCAAGGCTGCAGTGTTTTTCCTTTTTTTTTTTTTGCTTTCTTCCGTCGTCTTGTCTGCACGCTATTCAGATCTGCGTCTGCAGTGTCTCCTCATAATGTGATTGTTCAGCGATAACCGAACAGTGACTGCTTCATCTCTAACCGCATGTTAGAATAAAGTCATCGGAAATCAGCGCGCAGCTCACAAAACCACTGCTTCATGAGGATCGTTGAGTGCTGACCCTTTTCCAGTTTTCAGAAAAGCAAAGGTACAAACAAATCCAAAGCAAGCAAAGAGGCCTCGTGTTACAGTTGTCTCCAAAGGAGCCGACTGTCCCCAAGTCGGATGTGATTTGCATGTTGAAACAGTCACGGCTAACAGTCCTTCAGCCCCTCTGTAATTAGTGGGCAGAAGGCCTCATTTGCCTTTCAGGCCAGTGTGGGCTTTGCCACTTTGTTCAGGGTAGGGGCGCTGTTGAAAGCTGCTCACACAGAGGTGACTCTGTCCTTTTCCCTTAGTCATAGTCACAGCAGCCCATTGACGAGTTGCTCAGTCCAGGATCAATTTTTGGCAGTTTCCCCCCCGGCAGCACCCGGCCTTGCAGTAACTGCACCGACATTTCCAGCTGTATTTTCTCTTCCATGTTTTTAGAAAAGCACCCTTCCATTCGTACCTTGTTTTTGAGCTCTGGATCCCCAATTGAAAGCATTTAAAGAATGTGTTGTTGGTATGAACAGCCACCGCTCTCATGAGCTTGACTGTGTCCAGGACAAAGAGACTCAGTCATATAATCTAGTTTTAGCGTTGAGCTCCCTGGCATTACAAACCATATGCCCACAGCAATAAATGCTTACAGCAGAGCGTTAAAAGCTGACACAAAGCTTTCCCATTCCTGTCCTCGGCGTATTTTTAGTACAAATGTGTTTATTGGCAACTGCTGCTCGCTGCACCTGTCACTATTTTCGGCGACACCATAACTGTGTTGCGTCCATACTCCGGACTCGCCCACTCTCCACGTTCCTTACCATGTTTGCTTTTCTCAGTATTTTTCCTTCTCCACAATCAAGGGGGAATTATCTGTCTTCCGGAAAAAAAAGGGGCAGCCCACTAATTTTAGATGGACTTGATTGAGCCTGGAGGCCAGAGGGATCAAACCCACATCCGCTGAAAACCAGGGATGCTAATTCTAACCATAACATAGCTAACATATGTTTTGCTCTCCCCAAGTGCTGATTTGAGACCTGCTTGAAGCGGAGCTCTGGAGCTGCTGCCTTCTCCACTGCAAAGGACCATTCTTTCTTGTGGCATGTTTTGTGGGTATTGGCCCACCATGTGTATATTTATAGAGACCGGGTCATGACACACGTACATGCACTGCTTGTTCTTTCTTAAGGACGTGAGGCAGTCACTTTCCAATGCTCTCTGTTTTTGTAAGTGTGAGTGGAGACATTTTATTGTAGAATAATTCATTTTCAGGGTGTTGAACCTTCATTTGTTTAAATTAGATTTGTCAGGAACCCTGAACAAGAATCCTGTTTGTACAGGAGCAATAAGAAGAGGTTCTTTGTCAAAGGCTTGGCTGCTAGCTACTGTGGGCCGGTAGACACAAACTCTCTGTTACACAGCTGATACTAAAAGCAATGTACAACAAATCCCATTATCACATACCCAACTCCACACCTTTAACTATAAGTGCTCAGTGTTATTTAGCTTGTGGACAACTGGAATACTGTATGCAAGCAACTCAAATCCAGAAAAGACTCTATTACTATTTGCAGTAGTTAAACTGTAATGTTGAAGGATTTTGAAGGATTAATTGTTGGTTCATCAGTGTTTCTCTGTAATATTCTAGTCTTCCCTTTGGCCTGTTTATTTAAGGGAAGTTTGCCATCACAGTCCTGAGTTTTTGCTTCATTTTTAAGAACTTTATACAGCAAACAGTCACTTTTCAGGCCTGTTTTGGTGGCACGGTGGAACGGTGGTAACACTGTCGCCTCACAGCTAGAAGGTCCCGGGTTCGATTCTCGCTGTGGGCGCCGGTGGCGTGTCCTCCACCATGCCTTCGGTGCCTGCTGCTTGAGGAAAAAAGGGCCTTTCTGTGTGGAGTTTGCATGTTCTCCCCGTGTTCACCTGGGGTATCCTCCATAAAAATACCCCCACTAAAAACATGCAAGAAGATCACCACCTGACCAATGGTGACGAAGAGAGTTGGGTCCCCGGGCGCCGCTGTCGGCTGTCGGCTGGCAGCTCGCCGCTCCTGGTCTGCCGTGGAGGAAGGACGACCAGGATGGGTCAAATGTGGAGGAATTAATTTCACGGGAAGCATGGCGTGAAGCATGTAGTGTGCAACACGTGGTGTGATGTGATAATAAAAAGTACGTTTCTTTCTTTCTTTCTTTCTTTCTTTCTTTCTTTCTTTTTCCAGTTATCTCTCTCACCTGCTTTTGCCTTTACCTGGAGCTCCTGTTCTTATTGATAAACTAGTCAGGGATTTTCTGAATGCATATTGATTAGATCATGCTCAAAGATGGCGCCGCACGAGTGGCAGCTTGTTACAGCAGCTCCGACTGTCTATCTTATCTTATCTTATCTTATCTTATCTTATCTTATCTTATCTGTTGTCTGATCACAGTTTTGATACTTTACAGACGAGGTGTGCTCCAGGTGAAATCAGATCATGGTGTTTCAGCCAGGCCAAAGGGAGCGTTCATCATCAGAGGTTTGTCATGTGCAGCAGCGCTCGGCTTCTCTGGAAGCTGCAGAAAGAGCGTAACAAATGGTCAGACTCAATCTTTGGCGTCTTCAAAGGGAGCCTGGTAATGACAGCGTTGCTAGGGGTTTGGCCCTTAGGGTCCGCTGTGGAGATGCTTAACTGTGGCTAACTACCAGACCAATTACTTACAAAGACGACCTTAGGAAGAGACACTCGATGCTGCTGCCACAGGAATAATCCCAGCTCCCCCACGTCCACCCGCCCGCTCGCTCTAATAGCTCTAACCTAAACCCTCATCCACTGCTGACTGAAGCCCTCAGGCCGTTCTCAGCTCCAAATCGAGATCTGTGTCGCCACTTTTCCTGTCAAGACTTTGTTATTGCCATCTTTGGCTTGGGAAGCTGACATTTTACAGTGTGTTTATTGGTGGGGGGATTTGACAAATATAGTTTTCTGGGTGTTTCTTTTTTCTTTTTCATGGGAAAAAAATGGCAGGAAATCATTGTATGTATCCTGTAAAGTTTGAACTCAAAAGCTCAAGGGAGGGCACTCGTTCACAGATGCAAAATGGTTCCGCTGATACTTAAACATCCTATTTATGTTTTCCTGAAACGATAGGGCTTTTAAACAAGGATGTTTACCACAATACTCATATTAGCTGTCAGTGTGTCAGGCACCAGTCTGTGTTTTACGCTTGTATATTTAAGGTCATTCAGACAGGAGACTTTTTTGGCGCCAGATGTTTGTTTGCAAGGCACCATAAAACAATGGCTGTTTGTGGATCGGCAAAGGCAGGAAGTGTACAGTATCCTTTCTGGAAAATACACATAGCGCGGTCACTTCATTAGTCTTCCCAAGCGCGGCCGTATGGGAGGGATTTAACACAATCATAGTCAATAAGGGAAGTGAACTCGCTCACAGACTAGCGTACTATCCATCATTCTCTAAGCATGCTGCCAAGTCGACAGAGACTCCGACGCAGTTGGTCGAGCCGGCAGTCGTGTCTCATTCCTTGAGTCCTCTGCAATCCCCCCGGCTTAGTCCCCATCTGGCCAGCGGTTCCGTGCTAAAGCTGGGAGATGCGTAGGGCCTAATTCCTACACACTAAAGCATTACCGTCTGTCCAGGGCCCACAGAGACAAGATGGTCGCCAGGTGTCTTCCTGTCTTCAAAGTGTCGGCGTCGTTAATCATGCCCCCACCCCTTCTGCGTCGCCTCACATGTGTTTTATTTTCCTCAGCCCTCGCCCCACATACACACCCTTACTCCTCGTTCCCCTGCCTCTCTCTTTATTTTTGGACAGTCTGTCACCCAGCTGCATTTCCTGCAGGGTTTATGTACAGTTTGGGCCCGATTGGAACCACATTGGCAAAACAACGTGCCATCTTAATGAAGTCACTGTGATCCAAATGGGTGGGTGGGTGGGTGGGTGGTGCAGAGGGGGATGACTGGAGAAGCTGTGCCTGCCTGTAAAGGGCCAGAGGACACTGCTAACCCTCCCAGCTGCCCTTTAGCCCCAAGCAGACTGCTGCTTCCCTCTAATGTGGCCACTTTTATTCTCGAATCCCCTCCTCCCCGCTTCATCCACTCCTTCAAAGGCAAATTTATCTTTCATCTATCTTTGCTAATGGTATTAACGCAGCTCATGCTTGTGAACACAGCCTCCACAGCTGCAAGGCCTTAAACAGCTTCAGAGAAGAAGCGCTCGCAGAACTTTTTTGTGTGTGTGTGTAGGAACAGGGAGGGGTATTTATGTCTTTCAAACCTATGCCAAATATTTGCGGTTTACAAGCCCGGCGATATTGCAAGGTACGGGTTATCTTTTAACAAACAGGAAGTTTTGACCGCATGGTAAGATCGTAAAAGCCTCTGCTTCAGTGCATCTTTTTGTGACCCAGAACACTCTGTGATGCAGATAAATGTGAATCATCCACGGCTTTTGGGAGCCCTGTCTGTTCTGTCATAAATGATACGCACATCCTCTCTGTGAACTCTACGGTCGCCTGTGGTTCATGTCAAGGTTGCATCTCGCTTTGCTTTTGCTAGTTTGGAGAGGCACGTTGGATTTGATTTGGCACGTTGGCTGCTGAGGCCCAGTTTCATTAACAGTGCGGAGGGTGCACTCTCAATGCCCTCACTGACGCAAAACCAAGCAAGTTGAAAAAGAGCTCTTTCCTCTGGAAAAGCACCAGGGGGACTATTTCTGTAGTTTTAAATTGTTTAAGAGGGGACTGGGCCAGAGAAAGGGAGGGGGCTGGTGTTCGGTTGTGAGCAGCAGACTGTTTCACGTGCCAGATCTGTAATGCGTTCCTCCGGGCTGGGAGCTGGCTGAACTCTGGGCCGTGGCGCTCCGGGAGAGGAAGTCCCAAGCCTGGGGAGTTTCAGACATCCTGTTTTGGAGTGCCATTGGCCAGGACCCGGGCTGTTGCACGCCACCTGCAGACTGTAGGATCACATCTGCCAATAGACCGGGGACAGCAGCCGAACGTCACGCACCTCCTGCAGTTTTGCTCATAATGGCTTCTCTTTGTCTCGCTATCTACCTCCCACTGTGATTTTTTTTTTTAGATTTTCATATTGCCACATCTAAATTTCGCTTTCCAAACACACAACCTCGCTTTTTGAATAAAGTAAACTTGAAAACAACCCAAAAATGAGATTCTTGTTACAACCGCTCTCCTCTGTGTGCCCCCTCTCTCTCCCCCCCGCTACCTTATTTCTCCTTATCTTGGACTGGCTTTCCATTTCTCTTAGAACATTATGCAATTTTAAAGGAATGTGTCTTCGAGGAATTAGCCCTTAAAAAGAGTGTGCATGGAAGAGAGGACTTGAGGTGAAATATCTAGACTCATTATTCCAGTAATGACACAATTTACCAGGATTCTACCTGGAATTTTAGAGATAGTCTTCCTCAAAGACATGCCTCAGTTCACGTCAATGCGCATCTGTCCATCCCTGGTCAGAATGTTGCTGGTGACCTGCATTGGCGTAACACCGTGTTCGCTCTGTGACCAGCCTGACTCGCTGTGCTCAGAGTCCCCAGGAGCTGATAGGGCAGGAAGTTTGGTGGAGATAGCGCTCCCTTGGTTGTTGCTATTTAGGACAACAGGAAAGGGTTTGTGTCTGTCTCGACCAGCCCCCCCCCCCTCCTCCTTCCTTGATTGGCCTGGTCTGTTTACTCAGAGTCATTCTCACCAGTCCAGCTGCATTTTAGTCCTCCCTGTCCAAATGGCCACCACGTGACCTTTTATCCGGCCTACGCAGGGTTTTTTCTGGAGTTTTCTGATCACAATCATTTCCAGTCGGAGGATGAGAGCAATGCGTTTTTGATGTGGACAGTATATGGGAGAGATGTGGCTTGCAGGTTGTATGAAAGATGGAGGCATTTGCTCATTGATCAGTGCGAGAGATGGCGCCCATCAGGCTATACTTGAGTACGATGAAGCACTTTTTCCAAATATCCTCTGTGTAATCATGTGATTTTTAATTTTTTTTTCGCTTGTTTGGATTAATTTATACCTCAAAGCTTGTGTCTTACGTGCGGTTTCCTCCAGTTAAATTTTCATATCCTCTTTTCCTTTTATTTTGATGGCACTTGAAGCACCCTCTGCTGGCTCTGACACACACTCTCTCACATATAGAAAGCAAGCGAACGCAGTGGCGTCATGGGACTGTGGGATACTCATCTGGCATCCCTTAACTGGCCCGAAAAGTCCTAAATGCTGTGGGGGCTCAACTCCTAACCCCAGGAAAACACCAATAGACCCTGTAGGCCAACTTCAAAGGGCGAGCACATCAAACGAAACCGAGCGCATAGATGGTCAGCCGGGATAAAAACGAGCACGAACCCTCCCATTTGTCAGTCCAATGACTTATACGCATTTTCTCCCCATTAAAAGCGGCGTTTTGTGGAGGGAGCGCAGGGGTGGCGGTCAGAACGCAAAGGCTTTCATGCATTACGCTTAAGAGCGAGCGCCGCGGGCACACGTCGCAGGCTGCATGAGCTGCTGATCCGCCGTGCCAGGAAGTGCTCATGCGGAATATGAAATGTTATGTCATGAACAGGGGCTTGCTCCCTCCCCCCCAAAAAAGAAAAAACAGATAAAGAAAACATCTGTCTATCTGTTTTATTCTCTATCTTTTGCCCCCTTCTATCTCTGTACACCCCTCCCACCCCCCAACCCTTTCACATCACCACCCCCCCTCTAACCCTGACGCTAGCTTGTCTGAGTGGCCTTTTGCCATGCATTCCTCCCTTCCCTGTTTGGCCTCTGTCTCAGGAAGTGGCCCAATTAGTGGATAAACACCATGGAGGAGATGGGGAGGAGGGGTAGGGCAACTCCCGCCCCCTGCGTCTATGCCAGTACTCTGCCGGCAAAGAGATGGAGAGGAGCCGGGGCTGTGTGATCAGAGAGGGAGGAGGTTAGAGGTGGACGTTACAAGCAGAAGACCAACAAATAAATAATAATTAAGATTCCCAGGCACAATGAAAATGATGATGCACGCCGCTCAGCTCTGTGGAAGCCAGCTTCTGCAAATGAGTCCATCAGGACTAATTAAGAGCTGTAAGCTTGATTTGATACATCCAAGAAAAGAGGGAGCATTTGACATAAACTTCTTTTTTTCCTGCATGGCCAAAGTGTTTTAAATGAGCATTTTGTGTCCTGGATGTTTTTTTTTTTTCAGGACATTTACAAAACCCTTGAGCAGTTTTTGGTTTGTCAGCTGCATTCTGTTTACATTTCTAACCCTGAAATTAAAATTTATCATCAATATTATTGAATATTTACACTATACACTAGTATGTTGTGACATTAATGCGAGGAATCCCAGAATTCATTGCCAGAACATGTTTCTACATAGAAGACCATTCATGGTACGCCTTAGCAACAACATTGAGACCCTCAAGCACTTTAAATGTAAGAAGTTCAATCAAGAACAACAGTCACCAAAAGCATCTGACACACTTCAGACACATCACTGTCACTGTATGGTAACAACAAGCGTCCCTGTGCGGTGTCAACACACATGGCCGCCACAATGCGATCTTCCGGAAAAGTGACATGAAAGATGAAAATCCTTTTTTTGTGGATTTCCACGATGGAACTCGCCTCTCCGTCTCGAACATGCCGTCATCGGTCGGGTTGGCCTCGAGTGACATGGTACACGTATTTGCGGTTCAAACCTGCCGCAGATTGACTTGTGCAGACTGTCGACGTCGTCGCCTCGGGGCAGGAAATCTTGATCTGCAAATAGCACTCTTAATTAGGCGTGTTTATGATCAACTCCAACCACATGTTTTATAGTTCATTTCCTGTCAGGTTTTGTTGTTGTAGATTCAGTTTGATTAGAGACTTTGGATAATCAAGTTTTGAACTATTTGGCACATCTGTATCATATATGATCACCATGGAGATGCAGTGAAGTGTTTGTTGCTGCTGTTGTCACATTTTTATGGAACCAAACACCCTGGTTGTTTCCGATGTTTGTGATTGTTTGGTTTCAGGGTCCAATACGTTGCGAAGTGAGAGACTCAAATGCACGGTGACATAATGTCATCTGTGATGGTTTGCCCTCCTTCCCCCAGATTGCAGTGGAATGCTTTTTGGCATTTAGTGAAGGGTGATTTACAGGTGACACTGACTTGGTGTGTGCACATGGCTAACCTCAGGAAGCACTTAGTTTGACACATGACACTCCCATGACCCCAAGGTAAAAACCATTGAATCAGCTTAGCATGTGAAAACTCAACGAGGACCAGACTTCGACTCAAAGTCCCTCAGACTGCCAGAGAAAGTAAATGTGGAGGAGTCGCTCGGTGACACTGGAGCAGAGACAACTAACAGAACAGTGCAGCACACAGTACGCAGTACGCAGTACACAGTACGCACAGGTCAATAAAACTTTAGACCAGAATCAGAATCGGCTTTAGTGGCCCAGTGTGTGTACACATGCAGGGGATTTGACTCTTAAATGTGATGAATTAAGAGTGCAGGTCATACAGTGGGAAGCGCAGCATACAGTCCAGACTCTACAGTGCTAAAAATCCCATTTATACATCATTTCTGTCAAATAACTAGATTAGAAACGCATTGTTTTGTGAATCACCTTCCTTGGATCTTATTGTTGAATATGGTTTAAATATATGACCAGTTCAGGCAAGTTGCTGCACTACATTACAAATAAGTAAACTGGGTTTTATGAAGTACTTAAATGCATTGCATTGCATTAGAAATTAATATTCTTATTCCCCTTGTTCACTTTTTTTTTTAGGTAAATAAGATTTTTTGATTCCAGACAAAAATGACGTAATAAGATTTCGTAATTCTTGGCTCTACAGACAGTCGCTTATAGAAAATCCTTGAAGTAATTTGACTTCTGTTGACAAGAGGTGCAACTATTCTGACTAAACTGGCAGATTTATCCACAATTTTTAAGTAACACGGCTTTTAGGACTCAGTTACAGATGATAATGATCACAAGGAGAGTTTCCTTTCTGTATGCGTGGAGTAAAATCGCCATTAACGCGGACCCTTGGCAGGGAGCTCTTACTGGTTCGAGAGGGTTGAAGTCAACGCTGCAGCTCTGTACATTTGATAGTTCCACCGTGAAATGTGGTCATCTCTACGCAAGCCGCGCGGGATCGTATAGTATAATTTTTTGCCATTTAACCCAGTGAGACGGCGTGCCGTCCAAATTGAATTAAAGCAGCACTGCTCTTGCGTGTCCTCTCTCTCGGACTAAACTCAGTAATTTGATTGGCTGAGCTGCCCCCTTCGCCATATTACAGTTATTTCAACTGGCAAATATGTACTCTGCATTCCGCCTCTGTCAGTGGCGGCACATGCTGCTCCGTTTCCCTGAAACAGTCACTTAACCAACAGTGCAATTACCGTCCCTGTATGCCCAAACACACTTGGAACCGATGGTTAGATAAACAAATGTTACCCGATAGGTACAAATTATAGACGTATGGTCAAATTATAGATGCATAGACTACTTTCAGTTTTTTGGGGGAAACATTTGTGAGGCTGTATTTCAATCAGGGTTTTCATATTGATGTGTGTTGTTGCCGGCATGTCTGAAAATGTTTGCATTCTTATTGAGATAGCAGCAGAGAGGCCCTGTCAGGATGTGTGTTTTCTTTTTTCTCCCTTTTCTCCGGTTCGTGGCTCCGCGTTTTAAGAGTGTTTGCGCAGCAGAGCAGTATACCATATGGCTGTCAATGTGGATGAATTACTGCGCGCAGTCCCTCAGAGAAGCACTGAAATGCAGAAGATAGCTGGAAAAGCAGTTTGCATGCTCGTCTCCGCACAGCGCACACCTTTGACGGACGACTTTCTTTGCCGTAGAGTGAAAAAAAGTGATGTTATTTTGCTCTGTGAGGACGGAGACGCTGCAGAGAAGAAGTCAAATCTGCTGCATGCATACAGGAGAAGATGTATTAAGCAGCACATGGGAGTCAAATATTCTTACTCAGGATGTTCTGCTGAAGACGTACAGCTTCTTTCAGGAACAGGAAGATTCAAAGCGCACAGTCAGGGTAAACGGAGATATTAAAATGGAACAGGCACTCTGAGGTGACAGCGCTGCGTGAAATACGCTCACTTTGCTGACACTACAGAGCGGACATGCTTTCATGAACGCTCGTGATTTGTGAGATGAAGATATCTGAGGCACTTATGGCACCTTGTGGCCTTCGAGGAAAGAAGGAGGGAGGGTGGAAGAGAGAAGATGGTGTACTTGAGGGTGTCAATGAAACTAAACAACCCACAGGATATAAGACAGCAAGTATTATATTATCTTAATTGCAAGAATGCGAGGCTTGAAACAAGATCTCCCAAATTACACATCACAGTGTTTGGTACATAAATAGTCATTTCCGCACGCAGACCAAAAAAGAAAAAAGCTTGCCTCCCACTGAAAATGGGATTCCTAGCTGTGAAAGTCAAGCTATTTATGGTATGCAGCACTTTCCACCCCTGAAATATCCGCTCCGCTCCGCTCCCCTTTTTTTTTTTCTTGCTCTCCTTCTTGACAGACGGTAAAAGCCACCTCCAGTCGAACTGCGAGCCAAGATTAAGTTTGACAGGCAAATAGCTGCTCTTAAGGCTGTGATGGCTCGTCTGTTGTCATAGCAGGAGCTGGAACCTCGTACACACACACACAGACACACACGCTGTAGTCTGCTAACTGAGAGATTTACAGTGGAGTTACAGTACAGCGGGGGCCCGCTGAGGTGAGGGCCTCAGACAGAGAGAGGCAGGCTGGGTCCTGGGTTAGGGGCTCTAAAAAGGTTGTAGGTTATAAATACTTGACAGCGCAGTAAAGCTGTCACGCTCTTCCTGAAGCAAGCATGCGCTCATGAACGCACACACACACAAGCCATCCTCAGGCCGAGCCCGCCCTCATGCCTGTTTGCCTTCTTTACAGGCAGCAGTTTACTTCCTGCGTAAACAGGAAGTTGGATGGCAGAGAGGACGTCTGGGCGGCTCTCTGTCACGCTGTACAGCAGACTTTAGTGTGTTTGCCCTGAGTGTGTGTGTGTGTGTGTGTGTGTGTGTGTGTGTGTGCACTGCAGTGGAATGAGATAGTTGTAGTGAAATCTCATTAAGTTTCTTGTGACTTTTTATAGTGTCTGTTGGAGATCAAAGAACTGACTTGGAGGAATTAAGGCTTTAAATGAAATTTTACTTAATTTTCTCTATTTTTTCCGGAATTGTGGGTCGTTAGCCGTGTTTCCATCTAATTGTCAGGTGCATTTGAAGCAAACTTTTGAAATGTTAAGAAAAAGAAAAAGAAATAAACAGAGTAGAAGAAGAGAGGGATGCTAACGAAACCAAACAAAACCACACACTGCTGAGATAAACAAAGAAGAAGAAGATCAACAAACAGCTGATTAGTCATCTGAGAACCAGAAACAGTTTTGCAAAATTGAGGAAGTTTTGTTGAATTTTGCCGTTTCCATCCACTTTTTTCCAATGCGATGCTTACAAACACGTTGATGGAGACACGGTCACGGTCAGCGCTAACGTTACGCTTGTCACCTCCACTCTGGAGATTTGGAAAATGTGGACTCAAAAACATTTACTGGGACGATCTGGGAGGGCCTCATGGAGCTTTCCAAATATACCCTGACATGCACAGACCACTCCCCTCACCTGACACACTCGCACACAGTTGGCCTGCATGGCCCTCTGTGCAGCACATGCAGGTGGGCTGCTGCCGATGCTTCAGAGTGATAACTTTAATATCTGTCATTGGACAAAAGGGGAGGACTTAAAACAACATCCTGACCCAAACAAAGGCTCTCAGAGGAAGAGAAAGGCCGGTTTTTCCAACCTATAACAGACCAGTACCTGCACTGAAGTGTGAAAGGAGCTTAATCATGTTGAGCGCTGCTCACTGTGCTGCTGATGTTCAGACCCTGATTCTTTTCTCTTTGAAGGCTCAGGAACAAGGACCCCTTTCTCTCCAGTGTTTTGTCATGGTTTGTCCTCTTTTCTTTTGTTATCGGGATTTTACAAAAGGTGGTAGGACAGGAGAAAGGGTCCCGACAAGGGGCCGCCCTCCTGAGGGTTTTATCTCACCCTGACCGGCTGTGGCTCCGTGAGGTTCCCATGAAAGGAAACAGTCAGGAAATCTCTGTTTCTGTATGCTGTCATCACTTTATTGACTGTTTGAAGACACCGAACAGCTAATGTGTCCATGAAGGCGCCATCACTCACATTTTGTTTGAGAAGTGATTTGTAAAAATCACATACAGTAAGACTTGTTTTGGTGACATCAGCCGATGACGTCTTGGGTTTTGGCAGCACATGGAAATGACCTGAACATGATTCCATAATCTGTGTATGACTCCTTATTTGAGCTCTGTACAGCGCAGTTTGGGCACTAGTCATTACTGATTTATCAGACTTTCCTTTTTGATGACTTGACTTTCATTTGGACCATAAAGTTACAATTTCTCTGAAAACCAAGGTGACATAAACTGTTTGATGTCTGAGCAACTGCCCAAACGTTGGATTTCTAGTAATATAAAGCGATTAACCAATCATCGAACCTTTTGACAGGTAATTTTCCTCTGATCGTTTAACTGCCAGTCATTTTAATAGACCTTCAGGCGTCATTATGCTTAAGACAAAGTGAGTGTGGGATCGGCGGTGAGCATCTGAAGCCTCACCCCCTGCACATCTTTCAAGCATTGGCTGATTGTATCCGTCAAACTTGGCTAAACAGACGGTGTATAAAGGATGTGGACTTCACACACTGATTGAGGGGCAGGACTTTCTCTTTACTTCACGAGTGTACAACTGTGCAACACCCTTTGAGGAGAGACTATCCATAAGTGTGCGCCTTCATCCCCATTAATTTGAGTCATAGTGCCTCACCTTCATTATGAAGAACAGCTTCATACTCTTTTACCTTTAGACACAGTCCGTGATACATTTCTATCAATCTGTACTTGTGTCACAACTTTTGAAATGGACACCACATCTGGTTTCTCTTGCAGAAAGTACAGCCTGTTATTTAAAAAGGAGGATAGATGAAAAGACAAATGGCCGAGGAGTTACTTTTTGGCAACTTTGGGTCAACTTTAATTGCAGCCGTCGCAGTCAAATCCAGCCGCTCTGATGGATGATGGCTCTCTCTGAAAATCATCTTGTTGATTAAAAGCAAAAGCATCATGTGAATCCTAAGATGTAAAAACTGAGGCATGTTTCCAGTCCTGCTAAAATTTCTATCTGCGTGTTGAAGCGACGTCAGGCTGTGAAAGCATCAGCAGCCAGACGGACGTCATGTTGACTTACTGCATTGTCACTGAATTTGCAAAAGGTCTGAAGCATTTACTCTAAAATGCCAGAAAACCAAATATGAGAATGCCCAAATGCTTGATTAGGACTTATTTTAATATCAAACAACAAGGGCCTTGTCCCTGAGCCAACGTGCCTCTCATGTTTTATCCCTATAATGACTGAGAGCTATAAAAAGACACAGGCCTGAACTGCTGCCTCAGCCAAACACTGAAACCAGCAAGGTATTCCTCTGCTGAAATAAAGAGTAAGATGAAGCAGCACTTTAAGAAGTGTAAAGTCTGGGGAGCGTTGTGTGTGGGTTTCCAAGGCCTTTATCAGATACATGACAGTCATAATAAGATCTATAGAGGCTGAGCCAGACTGGTGGCTGAACTCAGTGAAGTGAAGGTGAAGGTTTGTGTTTGTCAAGTCATTAAACTGTCAGGCGGGAGCAGAGATAGAAGTGAGAGCCTCATAATTCAATATTTCATGTTGTTTTTTTTTTATTGAATTTATCACAATGGAAAGTTTTCCTGCCTCTGCTTGTGTTGAGCAAGCTGTGACCCCAGAGGACATGAAATGTGCTCTAATTTATTCCTGAAATTTTCTAGTTTAACATGAGGAAAGCTGCACAGAGGTCAGTGAAGTCGTATCAGGACGGGACAGATAGAGCAAGACAAACCACTAACTCTGCTTTCGTCTATTTTCTTACTCACTTTTCCTCTTTTTGCTTCTGTCTATCCCATTCCTCCCTTTCCTCTTATTCACACACACACACACACACACACACACACACACACACCTATATCTCAGAGAGAGAAAGAGAAAGAAGTGAGGTGTTACTGGTTCAGAGGGACATGTACATGCAGCTCCTGGTCTGAATAGCACTTCCTGGCGTGTGAAAGGCGAGCTGAGGAGGGAGGGGAGGGATGAAGGGAGTGAGTGGTGGAGGTGGTGGTGGGGGGGCTCCTCCTCCTCCTCCTCTTCCTCCTTCGTCCTACCGCTGAAAGCCTTGTTTGCCATTCTTGTGAGCGCCTCTCTGAAAAGGGAGTCAACGGGGGGAGGAGGAGGAGGAGGAGGAGGAGGAGGAGCGGGGAGGGAGGGAGGGAGGGGGTGTGTGACAATGAGAAGAGGAGGACCACATCCGTGTTTGCCAGGTGTTCCTTTTGTGATCCTCACCTTGCACTCAGGCATGGAGGGCGAAACAGAGAGGAAGGAATATACCAAGAGAAAGGTGGAAAGAGATAGGGAACGGGGGAGGAAGAAAAAGAGGGAGAGCAAAATGGTGTGTGTGGGGAGGCATGGAAACACACACACACACACACAGAGAAAGGGAGGCAGGGAGGGGAAAAGGCCCCTAGATCCCACCATTCTTCCACAGAGATAATCTGCAGAAAAGGTGCTGCGCACACAAGGTGTGCATGTGCGTGCGTGTGCATGCGTGCAGGCACATTCGTCTTTCTGTGGGTGTGTGCCGCCTCATATTTATTCAGCGCAGGTTCATGGCTTTTATGCACGCTATTATGCTCCAGTGATAAAACGCTTTTCCACAGCCCATCAACAATGCCTTATCAAAGCCCCGATCGCAGCCCAGACTGCAACAGCCTGCTAAACCTGAACGCACGCCGACTGCGCGATAGCACCGCTTCTCAGTCCTTCACATCCCGCGACCCCCCAAGTCAAGTCCGCTCAGGATTTATGTATTACTGTAAATGCTATTACCAAATGCTTTTCACAAACTACTTAACTGCGCTACAGAGGACATAAATATAGATAATGGATGCAAATTAGAGCGGGGACCCTCATCTGAGAAAGTTTGGCCCAAAAGATGCTTATCTCAGAAGACCTTTGCTCTCAGAGTCGATTTTACACGAAATTGCAAGCAGATGGCAGCGAGCAAAGAAGTTCTGCTTTTTGTGATTGATGCACGGCTGCAGCACTGTTCTCACCAGCCTCGAGAGGAACTGTTTGTGCAGTCTTAAAGCAGTAATGGTGGGTAGTTGCAGTAATAGGGGGACTGTATTGCCCAAATTGGCGGTTCTCATGGGCCTCCAAAATGGCACCTTAAGCTCACTTGGCTTGGAGAGGTTCTTACTTTTGTTGACCACATTTTGATATTTACCTTTATTGCCCAACCTGATTTTTCCTCAGCCAAGATCTTGAACCAGTTGTTTCAAATCTTTTGGAAACCTGTGATTAGCCTTTGCTAGGCTAGCCTGTCGATTCCACAACAACCTAACCTAGCAAAGACTGATAGCATAACTTCCTCGGGTAATAATAAAGTCGAGCTTGATTTGCGGACCTATTATCATTCCAACTGAATGAACACTTTCGTTTTTTACGCCCATGTAGTTCAGTTGGTCGGCTCATTCACTTATTTTGAATACACACGTACCTCCAACCTGACCTTAGGTGGAGGAGCAGAGGCTTGTTGTTGGAAAGCCGGTGACTTTCGGTTTGTGGTTTGTTAGTTTTGAGATCAAGCAGTTGACAGCATGCGAATAGACCAGTTTATCTATCTTTAGAAACTGAGGGTTGTTGTTTTCTTGCCAAAGGGAATCACCTAGATCCGGAGTTGTTACACAACCAGAGGTGCGGTTAATTTGTGGATTTCTTACAGGGCAGACATGACAGAAGTCGACAAGTTTTTCTTTATTCACCGGCTTCTTTTGCATCAGTTCATTGCACAGATGAGCTGAAAAACTTCCCTCTGTGCATCGGATGGTGGTGTCTTTTCTTCCTTTGTTTAACATCACACCTCTTGGGTGTAATCTGCGCACTGAACACCTGAGTCATGAAAAATTTACCTCCGTGCCAAATACACTTGCTAACATGGACTTTCTCCGTATTATTTCTGTGGTATTTTTAAAGGTGCAAAACACTTCTGTTGCTATTAAAGATGTGTATATAGTTTATCTTTTCGGATTATGAGCATAAAGAGACAAATTCAAAGGGCTTATTTATGAATGAGCTGCAAAAATATCTCAAGACAAAGTTTTAATACGGATCACCTGATTTCCAAGTTGAAGAACTTAAGTCGGCGTGTAAAGCCTCGCAGTTCAAGTAATAAAAACAAAGCGAAGGAAAAACAAACATAATTGGAGTCACATGACCTAAACATAGTAGCCACAAGATTATGCCTCGTTCTTAACCACCGTGACTAAGTCTGAATGCGTCCACAGCACCATTCAGTCCTGGAGAGTGCGATTCAATTACCGGCAGCTTACTGTAAGACAAATACAGAAATAGACTGGTGTGCGGTGTTGTGTTTCACTCAGTGTACCCAAGGTCAGGAGACTGTAAAATAATATCCCCTTGTAAAAGGAAAGATATATGTCTCTGCAAACAGGGCGTTGCTGAGTTGACTGAATAGATAGGACTGCGTATAAGGCAGTTATTACTCTGAGATCTGTTGATGGGTCAGCTCTGTTTGATTGATTGAATTTATGTGGGCATCATATGCTCGAGGTGCCCAGCCCACGTAAGTATACAAAACACCTATACATCATGTTCCTGAACAGCCTCTGGTGCCACACAATGTATAGGGCTGGAGTTCACTGAGTGTATGGATAGAACAAGTGTTATCTTGTTCCGCTGTGTTGTTTGGATAGTATATGAAACATTGGCTGTGTTCACATTTAAGACCTTGTTAATTAACACAAAGGCAAATACTTTTCAGATTTTTTATTGTGGTCATGATACTGGATTTTGGTGCCAATGCCAAATCACTTACTTTGAGCGATATAAACAAAAGATTGGCCAGGTTATGGTTTCAGTCAGTAAACATCTGATTAAAGAATAAGCAAACAAGAACACAAATCTGACCTGGCAGTCTGTGCAAACATTTAATAATCGGTTATCAAGTCTGCTATGCACACAACCACTATACCAAGAAGTACTACGGTTCCAAAGCCAGAGCTATTCAGAACCCAACCCAGAACTCATGTTCCTCCCGATCAACAGCAAATACATTTTAATTTCACTGAATTGACGTCAAGGAGTCGCTGGTTTTCGAACGCAGGTTTTCTAAACGTGATGTAGTTTTCATGAGTATCTCATCTGGAATTTCACAACGTGACTCCATCAAGCTTTTGAGAAGAAGCTGAGCGCAGTCGAATCTGTCTGTCAGCCGGAAACGATGCTGTTTGTATCTCACAGAAGATGCAAAGATCCTCCAGCGTTTAATCAGTTTAATCAGCAGCCAAATGCGAGGACTACAGCATCGATAGACTGTAACTGTCCACCGTGGTGGCCTTCAGTATATGCAGTATGTCTGTGGCTGTGATGGCCTTTGACCCTCAGGATACCCCCCCACCCCCACCCTCACCCCCACCCCGCCTCGAATGTCTTTGCGCGACTGAAGGATGCCTAAGCCGTCGGCGGCTGCAGTGGGTCGTGTGGCCCGTGGCGCTGACCTGTCACTCCGTATCCATTTCCAGCATCCAGTCTCGTCCACGAATGGCGGAACTCGCTGTCCCCCCTGGCCGTCGCCATGGAGACAGCCAGTCTGACCTGGAATGCCGCTGTTCAGCACATCTGAGGGTTTTACTCCTCTTGGAAGTATCAATTAAGGCAGCACCCGCCCACTCATACACACCCCCAGCCTCACCTCACCCCCCCGCCACAGCCACATAACTCATGCAATCGGAACTCAAGAGGACACCAATTTGACCAGATTCCACTTTCTCAAATTGCAGGAAAACACACTTAACTGATGGGTCCTCCCGACTTGAGAGGAGCCATTGTTGTGCGTCTTGACCCTCCACCCCACGCTCCTCCCCTCACCTTCCTCTGGCCTGTCTCCCCTCCGTGTCACATAACAAGCTAAGAGCACACCTTTTTCCAGCAGGCCAGCAGACCCTCAACAGGCGATCCTTTGACAAGCCCGGGGCCTCTTTGGGCATCTGAAGGGCCATTCTGCATGGTCAGGGACCACAAGGGAAAGTGCGTAAATGATACCCGATGGCATGTAAAAAGATCATTTGATAGGTCTAGATGGACAGACATACCTGTCAACACTACAGGACAACTGCACTGCGAGGTAGGAGCTAAATTAACTTGGACAACTGTGGCACCTGCACCTTGGCTGAATTCGACTTTACTGATGTACACTTTGTAGAGCTCCCCTCTAAAAGACTCAGCCACAGCACAAGCTTAGAAAGCAGAACCTGCCTTTGTTGATGTTGCACTTGAGTGGAGAAAACAACCTTTTCTTACCTGCCAGGTCAAACACCGGCTTTTCCCAGCTGGTAATCCTGAACTGGTGCTCTCAAAGTGGTTTAAAATGCTCCAACAGTCAGATATAGCCTGAATTAATTCAGTTTAGCTCATCTCATCTATCATCTCTCATCTCTTTTGTGTTTTTATTCCTTGAAAAACGGCTGCTTGTGCCATTCTCTATATCCAATGATAAATAAAGAACCTTGCATAAGTTTCAGTAAACCCAAAATTACTTAAAGGGTGACTAACAAAGGAGGATAGAGGATTGCAAAATGCAAACAATCCATTTCCAAATAAAGCTGTCACCTATAACAAGCCATAACCTTAACCAAACCAAACCTCAGGCATCAACTGTAATCCAGGATTTCGTCCAATCGTTCGGTGATGCGGTTGTTGCGCTCCCCAGAAGACGCATGTCATACTACATTTTCAGAACATGCCGTGCATCACATTGGAAAACAGGCCTTAACAGGAAAAAACATGCTAATGGATGCACTCATTCAACACCCTTAAGATGCTCATTCCTGTTTTTTTTAGATTGCTGCACAACCAACTTTCTGAATCTTTGTTTGTTGTTAATCTGCGCTGCCATGTCAACTTAGACACTAAAGCTCGGCTTTACCTATTTTCAGAAAACTGTGCAAACTGTGAAACAGCAATAGATAATAAGTGTGTAATCCTAACAGCTGTACCCCACAATTATTCTGTTGGCCTGTGTGTGTTTACCTGAGGTGATTCACAAAGCTGTGCTGTGAAACTGTGCCAGTGTATCCAGAAACCTTTGAGGTGTATAACTGCAACAGTTTGCTTTGGTTTTCAATGTCTCCATCATCACTAAGAGACATTCCTCAACACACCGAGTAGGAAGCGCACTGTGTAATTTGCGCTGTCTGAAAGAATTATTCAACTCGGCTCAGCTGCTCCAAATCTGATGGGAAGTTCCTAAAAAAAGACGAGTGATTTAGGAAAGAGGTCAGTGATCACCACATAAATCACCTTACCACGGCAAAGCATTGCCCAGGAGCAGATGTGTCTTTGGCACTTGGCACAGGATTGCTCTGCTGGATCAAAAAAAAAAAAAAAAAAAGGCCCAGCCCTCAGACCATAAACATGTCCTTCCTCAACCCCAAATGGAGGCTGCAGCAGCACAGCGTGCCTCCCTCCCTCCCTCCCTCCCTCCAGCCCTCCCTCATTCTCTCTGTTTCAACACATCCCTCTCTCAACTTCCTTCCTGCCCCACCCATTGAATTTTAATACCTGCCTGTCATGTTTTCTTCTCTTTTTTTTTCCCTCTACCTCCCCCCTCCTTCGCCAGACCCTTGCTGTGTATCTAGTAATTACCAGAGCACTGAGAAAACCCTTTCATTTAAAGGATTGGCAATTATCTCAGTGGAACACAATAAAATGGCTTCCCCTCAAGAGGAAGGGGAAGTTTGAGCTGCGGTACGCCGCTGCATGTCACACCGCCTCGCTCTTGAAGTGGGAGCAGAGGTGGAGGTCCTGTAGGAGGTGTATTTTTTTTTCATTTCTCCCTCATCTACTCCTGCTCGGATATTTGATAATCAAAGAGGAGGCTGGGAAACAACGTGGGTCAAGTGGTGGGGTTTTACTGCCAGAGATTTGTTCCTTCTTGTTGTTAAGTCGGCGCTCTTAAAATATGAACGCAGTTTAAATTGAAAAAGGTTGAAGTAGCCACCTTTAACCAGCCTTGATTTAGAGCCGTGGCCTCCTGTTCACCTCCAGGGGAATCTATAAAATTGTTCTGGCCATTGTAAATAACACTTTTATGATACTGTGGGGAGAGTTTGATCCTAACACTTCATTGGGACCAACACCACTGTCAGGTAGATCAGTCGGGCTCAGCCCTTTTTTAGAGCCGCAGCAAATGATACTGTGACAAAGCACACAAAAATTTAAATGAGCATAAAGTTGTAAAATCTACTATTTGGGGAAGTGTGGAAAAGGGAGACTGTTGAATTTGGCTGAGGGTGCTGTTTTTAGTGTTTCAGGCTGTGTAAATGTAGAACGTGTTTGAGTTAGATCATAGAAGACATGCTAAAAATATGATCACTTAGCCAGATGTGATAATGCGGCTAGTTAGCGGCAGTAGCAGCCTGCATTGATCAGAGCTGCAGTTTATCATATTGCCAGGCAGGAAGCCAACTGGTTTTCCATTGGTTTGAGGGGTCAAAGGCAGGAATGCAAAGATCCAACTTTTTCTCTCACAACGCTGATTCCAGTGCCTCAACTCGGGGTATTTTCTGAACACCTATCCAATGGCAGCGCTCCCTTTTTTCCACCTTTAAAATATATATACCCCACTGTGAGTTTAATTGAAATCATTTATATTTAAGATAACATGAGGCCAAGTACTGCTGCGGCACTTAAACGTGAGTTGGCAGCGTGACTGAATAAATGTAACTGATGGAAGAAACAATAAATTTTACTAATGCATGTACTGTATTTATGTGGACCAGCCGCGCTATGGCCAATTCCAGATCCACTTAATAAGGGCAGTGCTGGCACCAGTGCTGAATCACTAGTTAAAGAGTCAAGTTCAGCCAAATGGTATAAAAATAAATAAAAATGGGAATAAATACTGTAAATACAGGGTGGCTGTTTGGAATTGTCACTTTTATTTGTGGTGCTCGAGGCACTCGGGAACACTGTCCCTGTTATAATCCATATTATTATGATCCACGGTGCGCTTTGTAAACAGCTGCCATAAGGCTTATTTCGTCGTTCCAGTGAAAATACTTTTTTAATTGTGATTTTTCAGCGCTTTGCTGGACCGACAGCAGAAATGTCCGAAGCAAACATTTCAAAACTTGGGTGACAAAAAGTAAAGCTGTGCACTGTGTATGTACCACCTGAGCTAAGTGGGACAACGCGCGTACTCTTGTTATCACACCTAAAGAGGACATGTCCGTTAGCTTTTCCTGAAGAACCGGTTGAAGGAAGCGACCACCTCATTGGACGCTGCCGGAGTTCGGCAGCATTTTGTTTGCACGGCGGCCGGTGTCAAGTTCCTGCCCCTGTGTCATCTCGGCATTGAGCTCGTTTTGTGTTCTTCGCAAGCGCCTCAGCGCCGCTTCTGCCCGCCTCGCAGCCCCACCTGTCGTTTTTGCCGCCGGCTCGGAGAGAGAGGCAAAGTTTGGCTGGAACAGCTGGTTGCCTTGGCAACACTTTGTGCCACCGCAGCGGATTGGAACAGGAACTGGCCTATCCATGTCAGTCTGCAGGCAGGATCTGGGCCATGCCTTGTGTTAACAGATTATCTGATTTCCATTCAGACGGCTCGGGTATCGGCCCCACTCCTCCGCTCTCTGGAAAAGCGACCCCGGCCAGCCTCTTTCTGAAAGCCCCCAGAGCCCTCCTCTCTTCTCCCATTTCCTGTCTTAATTACGTACTCCTTTGTGCCGTTGTTTTTTTTTCTTCCTTCCCTCCTCCTCCCCTGCATCCCCTTATACTTCTCTTGATCCCTCATCCCCTCCCTACTCACTGTCTGTCTCTCACTCTCTTTTTTGTGAAGAGATGAGGACCCAAGATTTTGAAGTTTGAGGTCTGTTGCGGGGACCGTCCTTGGCTCTCCCCCACCGCCACCACCCACACCCCAGCTCCCCTTCTTCCTTCCATCGTCTCTCCACCTGAAAGGGAATACTGTGTTTTCGATGCATAAAAGGCTTGGCGCTGTCAACAGGATGAATCCACCAGGGCCCATGGAAAACATAGTCAGGGCTGCAGCTACAGTTTCTCTGAAAGGGGAGAGAGGAGGAGGAAGAGGAGGGTGGATGGGTGAGTGAGGGAGGCAGCTGGAAGGGATTACTGTGCAGTTTCATAGGCAGCACAATTACAAACATACCAAGTGTTAACTTGGCTGTGCAGCATAACACCAATGATGATGCTTTGGCTCTGGAATTGGGACAAACCTTTTTATTTTTTTTTTGGTGTTTGTATGCGTGTGTGTGTGTGTGTGTGTGTGTGTGTGTGTGTGTGTGTGTGTGTGTGTGTGTGTGTGTGTGTGTGGAGTGTTTGAAGAGGTGTTCACAGCTGTGCGCAGTTACACACAACTCCTCGAATCCCTTCACAGGTAAATTAAAGGCTCACGGTGGAAGAAAACATGGGAAAAAATAAAAATATAGCGGTGTTGTTAACACAATGGGCATGTAAACCAAGCGGGGACCTCTGCAGTGACAAAAACAGGTTTGTCGCCGTCCTGCGCCGGATCCTGTTACCAAGCCAGGGCATTGAGGCGAGACCAAGAGAGGGTGACCTTGTCTGTGGTGAAATCTGACACAGGTTTTCACATGCTGGGTGGGGGATTTTTTTTTTCCTCTTCCTCCCTCCCTCTCTCTGTCTTGTTATCTCCTTCAGTAGGTGGCTAATTGCTCTGATGTTGTAGATTACATTTAGCGTGCAGCTCTTATTGTTGGCGTGCAGTGCAGTAAGACGTAAAAGCAGATACGGTTGAACTGTGTTCAAGGTTTGTAGAGACTTTGATTAATTGTTTGGGAAATTCACGAAATTTTGTGGAACCACAAAGAGAATTTGGATATGTTTCTGTTTACATTACATGCTGGTTTTTCCGCATAGAGAACCCAAATATAGTAGAAAATGTGAAAATGAATCCCTGAAGAGTTGACGTTCAGAGCTCAAAAAAAGTCCTTGAAAAGTTTGCATCAGGACAGTTGATGCGGCAGCGTTTTTGCAGTTTAACTCCACCTGCAACCCCACATGTCCTTCCTTTTCTCTTTCATGGAATTTAACTCATTTTTTTTTTAACTTTACACTCCACAGTGTAAATCAATGAGCTGCAGGGGATTTTATAAATGGCTCACTCTACAGGTAGAAACCAGAATTCCTTTCCACCATGTTTTTTTTTTTTTTTTTTAAGAGACAAAGAATACAGCAAGTCATACGTGTCTATAGTCACAACACACTTTTTGAAAGTCATATCAGGCCCATAGTGAGGCTTCATGTATGTAAACATTGTGTACATATTTGAGTGCAAGTGACTATAGCTCATTGAACTTATGCTGTGCACATCAAGTGATGCATATAGAGGCTTCGCAGCTGTGTCATGAGCTTCATAGCAGCCATATCTCGTCCCTTCATGGTGGTCCATTGACGATTACGTCAAATAATTGATAATGTGTGTAGTTGCTATAGTGTGTTTTAGGTAAATCCAGCGCATAATGTGATGAAATTCCCGGGATTACATTTTTCTGAAAAAGTAAAGTTGTTTTATCGCTGCAACCTTTTCCCTGCTGGTGTTAAACTCTTCTTTAAAGCATTATGGCTCCTAGCCCAGCTTGGGAAGGTTAAGCACATTTAACTTAGATTAAACAAGCTGACGTTTGGTTGTGTTTGCTTTAAAGGCAACAAGCTAATTCACCCGAGCAGCCCATATTACTGTGAACTTCAGGCTGCTATCCGCGAGCATTTGTTTGTACAAGGCGCCGTGCGCTAGCCAACTTAAATGAGATGTTTTCACAACACGACAGTGATGGTTAGCTGACAACAAGAGTACTATCCAAACACAATAAAGAGACGTAGAGATTTATTGGGGTGAATTAAAGTTTGCATCAAAATCAACAAAGACATTTTTATGTCTATTGAAAGCTGCTAAGACAGCAGAGCCGACTCATGTTAAGAGCTTCCAATACAACTGTCAGAGGGTGAGCATGGTGACGGCTGCAGGGTATCACTGTTAGCCTGTTTACACCTGGCATGAACGTCCATCTTGGCTGATCCAATCGCACCTGCACAGCTGAGACACATCGCCGTTCACACCTGTGTCTATCATCCGTCTCCAAGGTGTCCATCTGACCACTCGTGTTCAGATTTCCTTACCGCCTACGTCGCTTCTGCTAGAAGGTCAAAGGGCTCAGTGCAGTTATGTGTCGCCAGATTTGTTTCACGCGAGCTAACAGCTAGCTAAGAAACCAAACATGTGCAGACCTCCAACTGTTGAGATTAGAAGGACAAAGTCATTTACGACTTGCAAATAAGCGCAAGACAAGACTAAAAAGGAACTGAGAGAAAGAGTTTTTCACCAGCAGTCACCACGTCCTTCATCGATGAGGTGTGCTCCTGTTAGGTCCCTGTCAGAGGGGCATCAGGGTGCGTTAGCATTTATGCTAGAAAATATATGTGGTCACATGTATCCCAGACCACCTATGGATGAGTCTTGGTGTTTAGCACCGTCCACTGTGATCAGATCACCCAAGATGCACGTTGATACCAGCGATAAACAGGGTCTATATGTTAGCTAATGCTAGTTTTTCAGTATAACCTATGAACAGATGCACGGTAGGTGACGGACGCTAACTTTGAGGTCTCCTGCACATTTAACTGGATTTGTTTTAAGGTCTGGAAATGGAATTAAAAACAACACTGTCCACACTCACTATCCCCACAGCTCATCTTTGGACCATCCTCAAAGTGTCTTGGTAGTTCATTGTTGCTTACAGTGTAAACGTAGACACTCGGTAGCCAGAACTTCAGAGCGGAAAGATGACGGAGGTTGCCAGGTTCATGCTTAGCCGTCATAGGTGTATTGGGGAAAAGATTCGGTGCTTAGGATCTGTCAGTTGCCCTTTATTTGACTGTGTGTCAGGTTTTATTGTTCTGGCAACAGATGTGTCAGCGTGTGTGCGTACCTTCCATTTCCCTTCGTCTAAGGTTTTAGTACTTTGGAAATAAAAGGCTTCTGACTGGGGCCACAAACAGTCCAGCCATGGTTCCATTACTCTTTCCCACTGACTGATCAATCATATAAATATCAAAAGACAGTCAGAAGTGATAGTTCAAAACTCCACCGTGATGTAACGTCAGTTTACTCTGATACGATACAGAAAAGCAGTGACTCTTCACATTTGAAAAACCAGAACCAACAAACGTTCAATAAATTAAATTAGCTGCTTGTAAATTTGTTGGCAATTTTCCATTGATCACCCAATTTATCAATAAACCAATCACTGCAGCTCTAATTACCATAAAGCCTGCACTCTGCTCATAGCTGTGTAAAAGGTGTGATGCTGATATCATGATGGAAGGATGAGACAGGTGAGACATCTGTCCTGCTTATATCCCCTCTATGTCTTACTCCAGCTTTGGATATTGTCTCGCCTAACATGGCCGCTGTTTTCTAGCTGTCTGGACACACATACACACACACACCTACATGCAGAGACGCACACTCCCCTCTCTCACCCTGGCCCGGTCTCAGCTCAGGATGAAGGTAAATAAGCTGATGTTTAGATTTCACGGAAGTGGAAACCGATCCAGCCGAGTCAGCCCTGTCACTCGGCAACGTGCCTGTTTATGTTTGTCTCTTTGGTGAGTATCTGTGGCAGCATATGTGAGCATTCAAGTCTGTGTGTGTGTGTGTGTGTGTGTGTGTGTGTGTGTGTGTTGCACACATACACACATTCCTTAATATGAAGCCTTTGTGTGGAAGCACAGGGGGGAGTTGCAGACAGGTTGTTGGTGGCCTCCACCAGCACTGAGTCGGGCCTTGTGATGATGATGATGATGATGATGATGATGGAGGCCGTAGAAATGGTGGAGGCGGTGATAACAGCACAGGTGATGGCGGTGGTGATGGTGAAGTTGGCAACGCCGGCGCTGATTTTGTTGTGAGATTCTGTGGTGCCATGCTGGTACCCTGCTGCAATCAAGAGAGCCCAAATCTGAGCTTGAGCTGATCTTTACGCTACTCATGAAAAACATGCGATGCAAAGCAGGAGCACAAAATAATATTTCAGATCATTTGGAGAATTTTATGGTGCAGAATTATTTGTCAATAAAGTGTTGAAAAGGCAGAAATTAAACATATTTTGCAGAACTGAACCAAGACACTCTTCAAAACAGCATTTGGGACGAGGCGCACGCATTAAAAACCTGTTTAATATGATACAGGAAGGATGTGACACCTTCAGGATTTATCGCTTTGCCTTGATCGATTTTTACATTTCTGGCCTTGAGATAATGTTGGAGCTTTCTTTTATCGGGAATCCCTCTGAGCACAGTCAGATGTCGGTTGGGTGGTGAATCTTATCTGTTCTGATTATCTTATCTCCTAACCTGCTATCTGATGACACTCGGCTCGCCCTGCTTAATTCCATCCATCTAGCAGTCCAACTGATAGATGGATCCTTTATTTTATTTTTTTTAACAAGATTTCACAGTTTAAAGCCCTCATGAGTACTTTCGCAGCTTTTTGCCCGTCCACTACAAATCAGACATCTTTACTACCATCCGTTTTCCAGGACATGCTATAGTGTTTCATATTTTTTGGATTTTTGAACCTGTTTTTCCAGGCAGTTGCTGGTTTCCATTCATCCCATCACAGGTTACAAGTGAATTTGCAGAGACCTGCTTGAGGTAATTTATCACAGTGACGCATTGTATCTGATTTGAAAAGTCTGCACTGTTAACATCTGATCTTCACTGTGATGGACTGTCTTATCAGGCAGGTTTTAAGCCTCTACAAGTGGATTTTAAGACCACATGGAAGTAAATGAAAGCTGTCTGGAAAATAGACAAACACAAAATGCTGGTTTAAGCTCTGTAAATGGATAGCAGGAATATGTGATGGGTAACAAATGGGCGATAATATGTAAAAACACTGGTATAGCACTTTAAAACGCAGCTAGTGCAGAGTGAACGTCTGCCTTGTGGCTCTGTCAAATTCTTCAAAGCAATAATCCCTGAAGTCCTCCTCTTCCCTTTCTTTTTTTTCCACCACTACATGAAGAGGACGACAAGGGCTGTCAGAGAAACACAAAGCACTCAGGGTTGCGTGTTAGGAGCCGCCTGAATGGCACCAGGCCTAACGAGAGCCCGGCAGGGACCCCGAGGTGGGCCTGGCACCTGCAGTCTGTCTCTGGGGGGAAGTGGGGGCTGTGTGTGTGTGTGCGTGGGTGTGTGTCGGAAGGGGATGTGAGGTTTGTGTGCGTCTCCGTGTGCTGTCAGCAGAGGCTGCATGTATGTGGGTTTTTACATGCTCGGGTCTGGGCAGGGGGTGTAGTTAGGATGTCACTGCGCGCAGTGAAGAATTTAACCTCTGTTAGTCAGAGTGGTGACGATGGCTGGATGAAGCAGAGCAGATTTATGGTCCATAACGCCACAAGGTGCACTGAGATACTGCATGGGAAGCAAATTCTTAAGGTTTTTCTTCGTTAATTTAAAAAACTGTAACATCTCTGCCAATTTCAGCCTCCGGTTACTTATGGTATTAATTTAAGGCTTAAAAGATTGGACTGAAAAGCACTGACATCAGTGTTTATGAAGATGCTGATAGCCAGTTTTCTGTGCAGACGCACTATTTATAATCTTCAAATGTGCGGGGAAACTCTATCTCAATTGTGTGCTGAGAAAATCAGGGAGGAATCAACCTGTAATCACAGGAGGAACTGTCATAGAGCGACCAGTGTCGGAGTTTGCGGCCCATAAAATCTTGTTTCTGGAGTATGCGCGAGCAAATTTTGAGTTATATTTGAGATTAATGACAGAACTCATACTTTGTGTTTAAAAGGATAAACTGTAGATTTAAATCAATCAGCATCAGATCAGATAATTAACCTGAAACTGTTTTGATCATTAGATATCAGCCTCTCAAATGTGAGGGTTTGCATCTTTTCTTCATCATCATTATTGTTAATATTAATGTTAATGTAATGTTTCGGACAAAGCTATACATTTGAAGATGCCACCTTAGACTCCCTGAACTTATGATGGACATTTTTCACAGTTTTCTGCTGTTTTCTAGACTGAATGCTTAATTGAGAAGCGACTTGGTCGATTAATCCACAGTGAAAATGACCATTAGCTGCAGCCCTGCAGACTCACTCAGTGTCAGATGCTACTCAGATACATGTCAGACGTGCTGACACACACCTCACTGATTAGCTTTGCTTGTTGTTGTTCTGCCCGTTGCATGAAATTCAGATGCCATTCATCTCCAGCACGCGCCCCCTCTACATACGCAAGGGTAAATACAAACACATGTACGCCAGAAGAATACAAGTACTGACCCCCCCAAAAAAAAGAATTAGAATAACTGTTGGAGGAAAAACATCGGGCGACGGCTGTTTCTGCCGATGTGTCTGAGGCAGCGTCTTGACCGGGGAGTTTGGAGGTTACCCACAGGCTCTGGGGTGGATTATGGAAACCAGACCTGGCGAGTTTACACCGAACGCAAGGCTCCATAGAATTAAACTGCGAACTGTGGACAGCTCACAGGAAACGCCTCTTTGTAAAGCAAACATACATGTATTTTATGGCAGCCGCTTTACTGCTTTTTTATTTTGGGCTCCAATGAGTCGACATTTCAACATGGCCTCGGTCTAATTTCCTCTGCTTTTCTTCACCTTTTTTTTTTCCTCCACCCTTCCCGCACATACACCAACTCGACCCACCTTCTCCTATCAAAATAAGGCTGCTTTTCTGGCAGTAGCCATTTTTATTTTCGTGGAGGTGTGAGGGCCGGTCGGTCGGGCTTGTTTTGACAGATTCAGGGACTTTACTGCGGCCCCCAGGACAGCTGCAGGGGTGCGAGCGCCCCCACCCTCCACCCCAAACCCAAAAGGAGACCAACACAGCTGCTGCTACCTCTCCCCCCCCCTTCCTCCCCTCATCTCACCCTCGTCACCTGGTCTCCATATGATTGTGACCATCAAACGCGCACACAAACGCACACCATAAAAAGTAAAAGAGGTGTGACATCTAATTCTGTAATGACCCTGTTCTCAATAACACCATATACACACACACACACACACACACACACACACACACACACACACACACCTCTGTGGTCTTGCCAGGGTTAGAGTCTGACTCCGACTGGGGTCACACACACTAAAACTTAAAATGTGTGAATTCATGACTTGGACAAAACACCAAACTGTCCATGTATTAAAGGAAAATTCCAGGTCTTAGGTCTTATTTTCATGATCATTCCTATCAGTAATACTAACTCTGCCCTCACTGTTTCATTGCTGAGACACAGTGACACTGTTAAAAAGCACTATTCCACAGCTAGAAACGCGAACTGTCAAGAGACCATGCAGGTTTTATGCAAAGCCGCAGGTTAACCAACTTATTCGGAAGATAAAGCCAAGAAATTATCTTTATAAAACACCCAAAACAGTTTATAGACAGTTTGCTCACCTGTTTGCGCAACACTTCAGGTGTGCTCACTTTCAGTTTTACGTGCAAATACAGTGATTTCGATCATGTGGGTATGGGTTTGTTCGAAACCTGTGTTTGCGTTTGTTGGCCTGTCAGACTTTTTCCAGATCTCAGCGTTTAGCTGTAAACCAGAGTGGTCCTCTTAAACGGGCCTTCCTTATAGGAGAAGTTTCCACTCATGCTGCTGTAAAGTAGAAAAAAGTCAATTTGAAGATCCAGAACTACACGTGCTGTATTTTGCAGTTCGTTGGAAAACACAAAGAATTTGCTACCTTTTTTTATGCTCGGCCATGCCGACATCGTCATTTTCTGACAAATATCACCTGCTGGAATGACTTACGCCTCATTCTGAAGCTACAAATCTTGACTCCCTCCTGGCTGCGAGCATGTGGGACAGTAGGGGGTTAACAGCGGCAGAGTTATTTGGTTCTTGGACACGGTGGCCTCGCCTGCCGGATGCGAGTTTGACTCAAGGGCAAAATCCAGAGTGAAAGCCTCTCATGTTTTTGACTGGTTGCCAACTCTGCTTCTCTCTCGCCCTCTCCTCTCTCTCTCTCGCTCTCTCTCCCCCTGTCATTCTCATCCCTCTCTCTCCTCTCCGCTGTCCCCTCCCCTGTCTCGCTGATTTACTCTCTCTTTCTCCCCACTGTTCCTCCTCTGATCCTCTCCCACATCAAAATCAGCACTGACATAAAGCAGGTCCGGTGTCCCTCTGAACACAGCGTGGCCTCGTCCAAAATTATGTCATCTTTTTAGAAAGATGTGGTGTGCAAAACTGTTCAGTACATAGTAAAAATCTGCTTTAGCTACAAGTCAATATACGTGGGATTTAAGGGAACTGAAAAACAGAACACATTCGTACACAGCGGAGGGATGAAATGAAGCTCTGGGGTCTTTTCACCCCAAAATATGTTATGCCACCAAGAGCTTCTGAGAATAAATGCCTTGAAAAACACTTTGAGGAGAAGGATGAGCTAAAAGTCAAGCTAGCCATAGCAGGAAGCTACATCCAACCACCTGTTACTTCATCAGTGCTCACTGGGAGATGCAGTCCAGTGTGGTCCTCAACTCAAATGAGCTAGTTAGCTATCAGTTAATAGAAGTCAGGCTGTCGAAAGCACAGTAAACTGAAACTGACATCCCTAAACAGTAATGAAATACGCTCATGTTACACTAATTATTGCGGATCTTCAGGGTGTGAGTGGTGCACTTGTCTGGTAAAATGTCATGCATGCACCTCATTTGAAGGTTCTGCTGCACTGATACATGCCACACACCCAGGTCTGACTAGACAAAACTAGAACAATTTAAGTCATGGTTGACGTCTTTCATGTTATGGAAGATGCAAAAATAGCACATTTCAGAGAAGTGACGGAGACGCCTCGGATGTGTGTTGCACAATCCATGTTAAGGTTTCAGGAGGATTCTCATCCACGAAACAAACTCCCTGCCAAACCAAGAAGAATCAAACCCGGGTCTGGATTCAAGTGTGTGGTCCAAGTCCGACAATGCCTAAAAACTTCTGCCTTTGAAATTGAGCTTCTCCCTAAAGAGGATGAGAAATCCGTGAGCCAACCCCAGCACGTACTTTCACTGATTGAACAGAAAAGAAGACTCCTTTTGCAGCTGCAGTAAACAGAATAACTATAATACCTGCGAGGTTGTTTTTAACCTGATGATAGCCATTTGTTGGCAATACCCAGTGTTCATTTCTCAAATCTGAACTGGAAAAGCAGACCTCTCTGACCTTTCTGTCAGCTTTTGGTTCCCATAACACTCTCTGCATTTTTTGTTTGGTGTGTGTTCTGCATAAATCCAGGGTGGCCCATCTCCAGTCACTATGACTCACCAAGGCCTCTGAGGATTGCGGACTGACAGGTTAGGAAACCACATACAGCGAATGCCTTCGGGCAGGGAACAAAGTCAACTGATGTCTCCTCAGGCAAGCCACTCATTCAGCCAGACAGCCTGTTATCACCCTGCGAGCTGGAAAAAGAACCAACAAAAAGGAGTTTTTAAAGAAAAGAGATTTCACCAGATGTGCAAGGAAGAACTTAGTCATCATGTTCAGCATGGCGGACCCTGTGTTTTCTCTCACTTTTCATTTGATCTGAAGGGAGCGAGAGCAACCGAGCAGATCTGATCTTAATTCAGCTGCACGGCGTCTAAGCTGCCGTCTATGATTAAGACACCTGAACGGCGGGGGTGTCCGTTTGTAAACAGTTTGTAGACGTAGCTCAGAGCAGGTCAGATCGAAGCTGGCCAAGAATGTGCTCAGCAACAGCGCTCCGAGGAGAAGATTCCCAGCATTCCCCACTGGTTAGGGAGAGGTACCGGCCTTCGCAGATAGGAAGTCGTCTGTCATTAGGGGGTAATCACTTCTTGAGGAGGATTGCAATGCCTGGAATGATTACTGTTGTTATCAGCAGTGAAACTTGGCGCAGGGAGAGCGGATGAGGTTTTTTTTCCTCTCTCTCTTCTGTCTCTCTGTTTTCTCTCTTTGTGTGTTTTGATCAGCTTGACTGATCCAGCGTAGGCCCTTCTTGTTTCTCGCCATTGCACCGTGCCTGCCGTTGCTCTGCAGGGTAGTCCGCGTTGCACACTCACCCAGATTTCGTGGCGTATAAATGCTTCAATGTTGACTTTAAGCGAGTTGGTATTTCTTACCTGGGGGCATTTCTAATTACTAATGGCTCGTGTGTAATGATGCCTATCATGTCGGTAGTGCAACAAGGTGGATGCTATCCGTCATGCAGGCTCGCGTTAGAAAAACAGAACTTATACGACTGCGTCTGTCGAAGGAGGTTTTCTGTCTCCCACGCCACTTATCTGTGTTTGTTTGCAGGGTTTTGGTCCTGTAGTCCTTTCAAGTGGTTTGTCTGGGTAGCTTGGTCTGCCTTCTTTTGTCCTCTCCTCTCCTCTCTCCTTCCCTCCCTTCTTCTCCTCTTGCCTTCTGCCACTCGAGCCAAGACTTCAGGTGGAATGATGCCGTTACGAAAAGAGCCCGTCAACGCTTGCCCAACATGCCAAGCCAAGTATTTGTCTCTCGGGGTCCCCCCTTACCTCCTCCTCCTCCTCTCCTACTCCCACCCCCAGCCCCGGATCCTTGAGAACAGGAAGTGTATCTTGTTAAGTGATGGATGGGCCCCCTGCTCTTGCTGAGAGGAAAGGGAAAAAAAGCCTTTCTTTCCCTCCAGGGCAGTCAGATGAGTTTAGCAGTCTCAAAGCTGAGGGTCGGCTCTGCTTTTTGGGAGCGCCTTGGAACCCTTGGAGCCTGAGCGCCTGGAAGCCACGGGCACTTCTCCATTATGTGTGCAGAGAGAATTAACGTCTGATAAAGTAGCAGGCGGCAACTTTGCACTAGAAAAAATGGATGAGGAATTAAAAAGCCTAAGCCGAGGCGCGTTTATCAGAATTGTGTATTGATGTGCACGCTCGAGTATGTGCATTTGTTTGTCGGTGTGCATGGGAGTGTCTGCGCGAGTTATTTAGCCGGGGGTCAGCAGGTTTGTGTTGGCATGCAGCCGCCAGATACTTCCAGGGAGAGCAACTCAGGAAGTGTCCCTGGCACGTCCTCTGCATAGTGCAATACGCACTGCCGCGACTGGATAGACCTGCTGTGACAAACAAGCACAGGCTGTAATCCCCATTGCACCCGTCTCACCTCCTGCACACTACCATTCCCACCAACCTGTGGGACGAACCGTGACATCAAACTAACTCTCACGTGTGCTGTTTCATAGTTGTTTTGCCAGATGCATCTTATCAAGTTCCCCAAGTCTCAAGCCCTTTTAATGCTGCAGCCCTCAAACCTGCCATCCATCCATCTCCCAGCAGGCCTCCCCGACGGCTACACTCTCCCTGCTTTGAATCACAGTGACCTTATTCCTCTCAATCCGGTTCATGCCGATGGTTTGTCACCCACAGCCAGACCCTCTCCTCAAACGAGTGGAAGAACCCAGAGACCTGAAAAACAAGAACATTTCCTCTCATGATCCATTGCTCCTTTGTCAGCCATGACTCTGTTGTGGTTACCTAAGGGTAACTACTGATGTTTGTCTCCAGTTTCCATCCTCTCATGTTCCATACACATACACAGGAACACAAAAAAGCAACAGATAAAAGGCAGGAAAACTGTCCATCGCCCCAGTAAATGGGAGTTGGTTATCCAGGGGGGGAATAAAGAAAACCATAAAACAAAACTCCTAAAATTGCATCCGGCACACTCTGCGGGCAGATGGAATTAAATTGTAACACGGCAAAGACCATTTGAACTCAGTGTTTTTCATTATCGTTAAGGTTGAAAGTTAATTCTCAACTACGGAAACAGCAGAGGACAAAACAACCTCATTTCAAGGTCCATTAGATGATATGTAGCTTTTGATTATATCTTTGAGAGAGTTCACCCAGTGATCATCGAATAGTGGATGTTCAGATTTCCATGTTGGCTTCAGAGTTCATTCTCTCCCCAACGTCCATTTTGTGATATTCATCTTTTTCATTATTGATTTAACTGTCAGGTACTTCAGACTCGTCATCCTGAGAAGCTACAATCAGCAACTATGTGACGTTTTTTGCTTGATAAATGACTTGTTATTTATGAAAATCGTCCAAATCGTCATTTCAGCTTTACCTGGGTGCTTGCTTTAGCCATGGTTTGCTCAATGGCTAAGCTTGACATGCTATACCAAACGTCTCTTTCATAGTCGATGTATATAGAAGCAGCAAGGAGGCTGTCAGCTTTGGGAGATACATGGTGCATGCAGAGAAGCAGGAATAGCAGTGCGATGGCTCTGTAAACAAGAGTTCAAAGGCTGCTGGTCCGGTCCCTCCAACCTTCACTGATCGCTCCTGACGTGACCTCCTGCATGGCTTGCGTCTGTGTGTGTCTCCTGCCTCGTCTTCGCTGGCCGGGGTTTAGCCCCGCTGTGGCCTGTCTGGCCCAAAGCCAGGGGCTCCGCTGTCTTTACAACCAGGCCTCGCTGAGTCCCGGGAGAAGAACAACAATGAAGCTGTCAGTTCCACTTGATGTTTGTTTGTTTTCCTGTTGATTCTCCGTTTTAAATGCGAATTCACGACGGGGAAAATGCATTTTGTTATTTTCAGATGCAGCTCTTCTTCGTCTATCTGGCTGGTGAAATGGATACACAGCCCAAACCAAACAATACCATACCATACCACAGCTTGTCATGGCTTGGCTGAAGGGAGCGAATGGAGACAGCATATTTGTCCGTCCGTCTGCCCGTCTGTGTTTGAGAGGCGCCTGCCACTTAATGACGTCTGACAAGCGAGACAGCGGCAGCTTTGGGTACTCAAGGACTGTTTTGGGGTCACGGAGATGTGATCTGTAGGAAGTGGCAGGTTTATCAGATAACGTCAACATTGTCTCCACACTGACTGCTGGAAGTGGAAAACTTAAATTTCACAGTTTGCATTTACGGCATTTGGTTCACGGTCATGTTTAAAGAGGCGTACAATCAATGCTGGAGTGGTGGAAGCTTCAGTTCCCACATCTCCACCATAAGCAGTAAGGAGGTCAAAGGTCAGAGCTTCAGCGCTCTGACAGTTTTTGTGACGCCAAAGTGATCGTGTCAAAAGATGTGCTGGAAAGGTTTAAATAAAATAATTAGATTTCAGTTGAATTGAACATGTGTTGCCTCTGCAAGCCAGAGAGCACGTCACTGATGCTCATTATTGATGTGTAAGCTTTAACTTTATGGACTTGTTTGTGACAATTTATGAAATATGAAGGTAAACCGATGGCTGACTCTTTTTTCCGTCCCACAGGCTCTGATGCGTCCAGGTCGCCTTGACCGGATCGTCTTTGTGCCTCTTCCAGATGCTCCAACCCGACGTGAGATATTTTCTCTCCAGTTCCACAACATGCCTGTGGCCCAGAATGTGTCTCTTGACGAGTTGGTGACGCGGACAAACAAGTACTCTGGAGCAGAGGTGAGCTACATCTTCATGGATTCACTTCTAATGAGTGCAGCAGCACTCCAAACCAGCCGTGACTGCCATGGAAACAAAAAATCTGCAAGGAAATTATTGTTGTTTCCCTAAAACAACAAAGAAATATCACCAGAAGGAGATTTATGAAAGTGAAGATGAGAGTGTGACTTCATTGTGAAAACAGTTTATGTCATAAAATGAATAAACAGGCATCGAATAGCTCTGCCTGTTTTCTCCTGCACTGGGACAAGCAGAAGGTTTCCTGAAATTTGCATAAAAATCAACACGACAAACCAGTAAACTTCATGCAACTCATGAAGTGTAAACATTCAGGTTTTTCCACATCCAATCTGTTTGACAAAAAGGTATTTGCACTGTAATTTTTGCTCTGTGAAGTTTGAGGATTTGGACCGATCGTTGAAATTATCAGATTTTGGGATCTCAGTTTGACAACCATGAAATCAACTTCAGGACTGGTTTCTTATCAGCTCGTTCTGAGGAATAGCTTGCACTTGAAAAAAGTTTAAAAACCCGATGCAGACCATGCTGGGCCAATCCACAGGCCTGCATCTCTGCCTTCTGACGACCAAATGAGAAACTGAGCAAGTCGCATTGCAGAGATGTTACTGTGCTTTTCCCGTGATGTCTGTGTCGTGTCTGTGCTGCGCGAGCCCTCGTGATCTCATGATGTCTGTGTCGTGTCTGTGCTGCGCGAGCCCTCGTGATCTCACAGCAGACTGGGAGTCATCGTACAAACGCTCCTTTGTGTGACAGATTCGTCTCTCTGCATTCGTCTGCCGCGTGATTCACGCTGGCTTGAGGCAGTTTTAAAAAGAATGGATCACCTTTTGGCAAGATGAACTCACTTACCACCTTTAAGTTCAGTAGGTTTTCGTCTGTTTTTATTATTTAGTGCATTATGGTGCAGAATACAAAGGTTTTAGAGCGTTCTGCACTGGGTCTGACTCTCTCTGTCTTGTTCTTTGTCAGAGAAATCATGTTTGTCTTTGACCTTCAGTGTGACTCATAGTTTATATACCATTCCACAGAAAGAAAACATTCCCAAAAGATGAACCGTACATCTCTTCCCTTCAATGTAAATCCCCGCTGCGTATTTAGACTTCATGGGTCACGGACATGATAGAAATGTCATGCCGGTCTTCTGACAGGCTCAGAAAACAAACATTTTTTAACGATTCAGACACTAGCGTGCCTCAGCGGCCTGTGAAAACACACATTTCATTGTCGTCCCGGTCGTGTTTTCTGTGTGACATGTTTGTGAGCGCGGCCGTGCGCTGAAGAATCTGTGCTTCCTTTCATGGCTGAGAGGAGGTAAGCATACTGATCAATAGTTTCTTAATCAGCTTCTTATTATAAGAGATTTCTCACGTCTTTGCTCTTATTTTGATGAAGATGTCATCCTGTTCCAAAACAGACCCATGTGAGCCTCATCTGAAGCCAACATGCATGAGTCCATTAACAAAAAACGAGACCTGATCCAAAAGCAACCCAAGTATAGTCGAACCTCATCCAAACAGACCCTGCGATAATTATCCCAAATGCAAAATGCACCGAGCCTGAACAGACCCGAGCAGAGAGAGAGCATAAACGTTTGCAGCAACATGATTCGCCGCCTCTTAACGAGCAGCTTTCCTCAGGTACACGTGCCATTTTTTCCCGGTATTGATGAAGATCTGCCATCAGGGCTGATCTCAGTTGTGCTGCATTATGAGACATATTGACAGACTCATCGATTGATTATTCCACATTTAATCAAATCTTGTATAGAGTTCCTCAAGGTGTGATGCCAAGCGCTTTGACGCTTCTACACATGCACGCGCACACTTCTGTCAGCAAGCTTAGAAACCTTTATCTGTGGTAAAATCTAGTCTGATCAGGACATGGAGGTGTTGAGGTGTTTTCTCTTGACACTGTGATCCTCTCGAGGGCAGTCTGAGGTTACCTATAGGGCCCCCTCATATCCTGAAAGTACACACTCGCTCCCTGACTGCCGACTCGGCTGCCCCCGCCCAAAAAGCAGCCTAAAGCAGGCGCGCACCTGGTGGAGGTATGCAGCAAGAAACCAATCCCCCGCTATCAGGTGTTGTGTTTGACATCGGGGTTTCTGGTATAGTGTCTCGTCTGTGGAATGGAGGTTTGCAGTCACTTGCCGCTGAGCTCTCGAAACCCCACAAAAATTCAAAGACATGCCACAGTCAAGCTGATAAGAGTTGGTAGGTGGGAAAAAAATGCCATGTCTCACCTGTGTCCGTATTATATTTTACATACCAGCGCTATAGATGAAATTAGATTAGATGAAACTTTAAACTCCCGTGAGCACCGAGGGGAAGTTTGGGAGAAAACAGGATACAGATAACAGAGCAGCACAGGACTGAAGATAATGCCGTGTTTACAAGAAAAGAGCACCGAGGGACAAATGCAACAAATCAACAAAGTAAATAAACAAGTAAATGTCCAAACCCACTGACTGTGACTGCTGATTAATCTTGACCGGACTCGCTCTTCAGGTGGGAGGTTTGCAGTTTGAACAGCACCACGCTGGCATTTGCACTGTAGCAGTTCATGTATTTAAGCATGACACATCTCAACATTTTCCCTTTTTTTTTTAAAACAGATTTTACTAAAAAACTAGCAAATCGCCTTTTCATCTGAACGTTATCCCCCCGCTAATCCATAAGTGTTTGTGTTTCCTGCTGCAGGAAGACGCCGATCACCGCAGTTTACAGTAAATGAGTGAAAAGAAATCAGAGCAATCAGATGATGTGAGTTCTCTGAATAGATAATGGTTAAATTGCAGAGGGTTTGCACAGCAAATACTTTTTTTTTTTTTTTAAATCCAGTTTTCACACAGATTTTTTTCAAACAGATTTTCTCCCATTTGTTAAATCAACAAAGACACACTAATAGCACACAACACGCTCTATCCATGACAAGCTACTGCACCACACACCCTCAGGTCCGGTTAAAAGCTTGCACAGTTGGAGGAATGAGTGGTGTTGCCTCGGTGCGGACATTGGGAGTTGCTGGACCTCTCCGTCTCTGTGTGACGGCCCAGAGCCATTATATTTGACTTGGCATGCTAGCCGGTAATGCAGGAGGCAGCTGGGTGAGCCGCAGCCGTGCGTCAAGCCCCGCGCTGCCAGGGAGCGAGCTGGATGAAGGCGGGCCGGTGGGTGGGTGGGGGGCTCGTAAATCAACAGCAGCTAAGCAGAGTCCGGTTTCAGTTTTCATATCGTCCACGCTGTCGCTGACCCGCTCCATCTCGCCCTCTCTTGTTCTCACTCGCGTCGCGTTCTCGGCTGCTCGTCTGGAGGCTTTGCAGTTGGGTGACAGATCTTCTGTCAGGTGCAGTCGGTGTCCTCGTGGAGCTTAGATGCTTCTTTGCTGCGTTCTATCGGTATTTGGTGCCGCCAGGGCCTGTTTCCCTGTGTAAAGCAGCCTTGTGGCCTGCAACCAGTCACATGACATTGTTGACAAGTTGCAGGTGACGCTGGCAGCAGCGAACAAGGCAGAATGAAAATGTTTGCACGTTGAGATTGAAGCCAAATGCTTCCCTTTGCTCGCAGACCTGCCATTCTGCCTATAATAACACCCTAAATTCCTTTTCTCTGTGGTGTTTATTATTCGGAGTATCTGTTTTAATGCCAGCTTTAAGACTGTTGATGCGCAGCAGCTTGTGGGTCTGCAGTGGCATAGCGGCGATGTGCATGCGAGCCTCGAGATGCTGTGCCTTTTGGCTCTTACATTTTGAAGGACCAGAGATGCACGGCCTAGATCCATAACTGCATTTTTCTTAATCAGCCCCATTCAGTGAAGTCAGTGGACTTCACAAACATGGCAGCAAAGTCTAAAAGGTGCTCCTCTGAGTTGAATTTGTTCGCAGCCAAAGCAATCTCTAAAGAGTACCAAGAGTTTTAGAATACTGAAAGGCTTTCTGCAGCATCAGCACTTTTCTGTTTCCTCTAGACAAAATCTTTACGGAGCCAAAGATGACATAAAGTCGGATTCGTGGAGCTCCCTGGTAGCTCACCTGGTCGAATGTGTACCATGTTACCCAGCAGCCCAGGCTGGGGGGCCCTTTGCTGCATGCAGTCTCTCTGCTCAGGCTTTCCTGTCTCTCTCCAGCTGTCTAAATAAATAAAGCAGAAATGCCAAAAAACAATCTTTAAATTAGGATCCATAATGACATAATGTGCAGTTTACCACTGATTTTAAACTTTTTCACTTTAAAGCCTCCTAATTCTCTGGGATGAGACACGAGTAAATATGTGCATGTGCTCACTGGCAATATCTTCATTAAGTAAAAGCTTTGTTGACTAAATGAGGATCTGTGTGCAGAAACTGAAAGTGTTCGCAACCTTCTAGCAAGACTCCTCCGTTCAGACTGAAATCTCTTGATACTGAAATTCCAAAAAAAGTGCTGTATGGAAACCTGAGAGGGCTTCAGCTTTTCAGCAAGGCTACAAACAAGGCCTGGAACTGACTCAGTGCATGAGACCGAGTGCAATAAATCCTCAAGGTCTTTTCCTGTCAGGGCTTGATCATAAACAGAAAAAAAAGAGAGAAGTGGAGTAGCATCACACCTTCCTTCGGGAGCAAGTTAAGCCCTTCTTCTTCTTCTTTGAGACAACACTACGATTATAGTATCAAATGCTGCTTCTGTTTAGGAAAGTGATGGCAGAGGTGAGGAAGGAGAGCCGGCAGCAATTTTCTGGGCCGAGTTAAAGGTGTGTGTGTGTGTGTTGTCGGTGGAGGTTTAGCGGGAAGGTGAGGGTTGGGAAACCAGATGTCACTCCGGGCAGGTAGGAAGACAGGTGATTTTAACAAGTTTGTAGCTCCGAGCTGACAACAACTGCCTCCTCCTGCGTGACTCTCCTGCCTCCTGCTCCTCTCGACCCTGCCTCCCCCTCCTCTCAGACAAGTCTGAAATCCCAGGAATGTAATTAAAGTCCAAGCTTCAGGTAGTCAGGCTGCCATAATTGAGGCCTGAAACACGCTCAAAATGCATATTCCTCCATCACCTCCACAACGACGTCTGCAGAACATTCTCGTCATGAGCTAATGATGAAGAAGACAAAGTTCAGGAGCAAGCCCGACATAAAATAAGCCAGTTGTACCGTAGTAATGTCCACCGTGACCTCCATGGGCTGTAAATCTCCTCTCACAATGCATTTCATAATAAAATCCTGCAGCTCTCTCCATCTGCTGAGTGACTGCCCAAGCTTGACTCGTGCTCTGTCGCTTTTTCTTCGGTCAATTCTTCCCTTTTTCTCTTTGCTGCTCCTGCCCCAGTATCAGCCACAGCTGCAAAATATAACATTAAAAATACAATTCTGCAAAGAAACATCTCCTCCTGCTTCCTTTAAACAGTTAACGTGCAGCTCACTGCCAAACTTCGCCTGAGAAAATGTAAACGTAGACTCTTCCGGTCTGCGTGCCGTCAATCATTCCCTCTAATTTTGCGGGGAATCTGACCTGGGGACAGAAACAGCCAATCTTCTTGCTGATGGTCTTGTTTGCTGATGTAGGTCATACTGAGACATCTGTATTCCTGGTAGCTGCTCTAACAGTGAAGCGTTTCTAAAGATGGTATTTGTTTCAGGGCTGCTGTATTCGCTTACATCACACTGTGCTGGTGTTCAGCTTATATGTCCTGTTATGTTGGACACACGGACTGATCAGGTTTGTAAAAACATATATTCTATTCTAGAGTCATTATTCTCTTCAGATTAAGATATTTGAATATCTGTTTTACCTGTGTGCGTAGCGTCGAGGGGCTGCAACTGCATGTTATTGTGCAATCCTGTATTATGTAATGACAATAAAGCTGAACCTTGAACAAACGTGAATGAGACTGAAGCAGCTGCGCAGGCTTCTGTAAGTCGACATCTGCTTTAACAGTATAACTGCTCTTAAACTGGCTCATTTTTGGGAACCGCTTGATTTTTTGAAATAAATGTTTGACCGCATTCACAGCTAAGACAAGTTTGGTTGGCGTAAACAGGAAACGAGTCATGACAGTCGCTGAGTTCATAACATACAGAACCTCAAACTTCATTAACAGAGAGCGCCACAGACCTCCCTGTGCCGTGTGATTGGCAGGTGACCTCCGGGAGGTGAAGTGCAAAAACACCACAGCAATGAGCACTTAGCAGATGTTGACAAGTTGTTGACAAAAAAAAAAAAAAAAAAAAAAATCAGGATTTCCGTGCATGAGCACAGTGAGAGCAGAGCTGGAAGCTGCTGTTTGGATGCGGAGCGCGTGGAGGTGACGACAGCTGACAGGCAGTGCCAGCCCTGCTGCCCGCCCGCCCGCCCGCCCTCCCTCCAGACCTCTCAGTGTCGTAACATCCGTCTCCCTCGACGAGGGGGTTGGTTGTTGAGGCGTTTTAATGAAACCTCGAGCAGCAGCTTTCGGCCGTATCAGAACATCTTTGTGAACAGTCCCAGATGCCTTTGACCGACCGCGACCTCCATAGCGGTGGGTCTTTTCCCTCCAACAGGGGGAGGGCTGTTTGGTCCGAGCCCAGGTGTCTAAGACGCTTGGCTGACAGCCATTCAAACTCACTGGCGCAATTGTTTTCTTAACTTTTTTTTCTTCTTCACACTGGCAGGAGCAAGTCTGTTCCGATGCAGGACGTACAAATCAGGCAGATCAACAGTCTGCCTTGACGTCAATGTGCCGCCTGTGATGCTTAATATTCCTTTCCTAGATTACTGAGCAACCCTGCAGCTCCCTGTCAGGAAGTCAGCATGTTAGCTTGTAACTTGATGAAGCTGTTGGGAAATTTTGCATCAGTGAAAAGACATAAAAGTAGTTTGATGAGAAGCTCTTCTCTTCAGCCCCACGTTTTAGCAATAGCAGCCTGAGCAGACAGGCTGAGTTTGCAGAAGCTTGTTTGCAGCAATTAAAAGCCATAAAAAGAGTTTGATCACAAATAAGGCCTTGTATGATGACACACACACACTCTCCACGATGACACACACACACACACAGAACAAAACCACCCTCACAGGAAGACAAATGGTTTCCTCTTAACACCTGTTGTGGTTGTGGCTGTTCCTCCTTTGGCTCTGTGTGTGTCGTCTGTCTGATTTATGAGCCGGTATTTGTTGTTGCAAAGATTTTTATCACCAAGGACACAGGCGCAAAAAAATGCATCAACAAAAACGTGTTGCTGTTTGAAGAGCAGTGACATTACACAACGTTCGGAGCTGATATACACCATCAATCCAGCGCTCTCTAAAAAAAAAAAGATCTGTAATCATCAAATAAACGTCAGCTTCGGTGGAATGCGTGTCTGACGAGGTCTGAAGTTGGCAGTGATTTTCCAAAATATGGTTTAACCTCTAGTCGTGTGTGTGTGTGGGTGGGTGTGTGACCACAGAAGCGGTCACGCTGCCACTCAGAAAAACAGAGTCGACATGGAAAACACTGTCAGTAGTTCAACAAAGGCTGTGTGGAAAAAGCCTTTCACACCTCTGTACCTCCGTGTGACTGTGAAACACTTCACCTCACTTCCTCTCCGGCAAGCCTCTTGCCTCTCCTCATTGTGAATATGTTGTTCTTAGTCGACACTGCAGGTTAGGTAAAGGTTAAAAAAGAAAACATGTCCCTCTGTGCTTCAGCCAGCAGGCTGCTGTGCAAAAGACCAGCAGTCGCTGCGAGGGAAACGCTCCAATCAGTCCTGATTTTACATTATATATATAAAGCCTTCACTGTGGTTTATGTGCAAGTACATGGTGAGCGCAAATTGAATTTTTCCTGGGAAATATGAGCCCTCGAGCGTACTCGTCGTACTATTTCCATTGGCCAGGCTGGAAGACAGAACGTGGGCAGCAAAAGCCAAAAAAGAAACAAATGGAGCAAGAAAGAAAGAGCAGACATGTAGGAAAGACAGAGGAAGTGAGACGAGAGGTTGGAGGTGGAGGCCAGAGCGTGGAGGGAGAGGGAGAGGAAGGTGTAACGACCTGAAAGTAGCCAATAAAACGAGAGGATGACAGCCAAGAGGGAAACACACAGAGCCGAGGACACACCATTAACTCAGTTTCAATTATATGAAGGGATTTTTTCTGAAAGACTGAATGAAAATAAACAGTTTAACTCTGAAATGTTAACAAGTTCAACACTCTTCAAACAGTCTGATTGTGCAGATTGTGGAATAGATAATAATTGGCATTTATAATGAGATTATGTAACGTTTGAATGAAGTAATGATAACATTACACAACACAACATTACACAACTCTAAAAAGTTGAATTGTAGGTAATAAAACATATAAAGCCTATTTCCTTATTCAATACATTGAAAGGTTTTGTCACTGCAGGCTTGGTCTGGTACGACCAGGAGCTTATGGTCGCTAACATTAGCTAATATTTGCAAACTCTACATAGATGCCATTTAACCAATATCAGTGAGTAAGTTAAAGACTTTATCCCTCTTCTGTGTTTGTGTTTCAGCAGATAAATATGAGGACGTCCTCAAATTATCCTGTAATTACCACTTGTGGCCACAGTGGCCGCTGTTCAGCAAATAGCTTGCAGTCTCGCTTTAAAGAGGAACTCCGCTGATTTTACTCATCTCATTCTGTTTAAAGGTGTCGGGGAGTAATCCTGCATGTTTTGTGGCTGCAGAGGACGCTCTGAGAAGTCTGATAACTTCAGCTGCGTGAAGATGGGAAGATTCTGGGGCAGTGGCGTTAAAAGGATCTCTGTAGCTCGATCTCTGCTTGAGGCTAGCAGCTCAAGGCTACACTACATTAACTCCTACTAGCGTAATACAAACAGCTGATCTAAGTCAGTGGCAGAGATGCATTGTGGGTAATGTAGGCACGAGTAAGAAGCATGCATCAAATAAAAAAGGCTAGGCTGAACTGGTGGAGCTTTTGTCAGCAGTAGTCAGATGTTAGGTGAAATAAGAAGTCAGCCGTCAAATAGAAAAAAGTTCGTCTGCGTCGTGTGTTTGTGCTTGAAGTGCTCACACACGTGAACGTTCACCGCGTGCATACAGGTACTCTGTATCTCAGTGTGCATGAAAAATGGAGCAAACAGGAAAAAGAACATTTCAGCGGAGCACATCACACAGGTGGAGTTTTACCTACCTTGACATTACCCACACGCGCACACACACACACACACACACACAGAGCTGAGTCTCCAGGTCACTTTAGTGTGGGTGTGTTTGGTAAATATGCCATCCCTGCCTTCCCAAGTCCTGGGAGAATGTGTAGCTTTCATTGGTCTGATTAAGGGGCGAGGACAAATATGCCGTTAAAGGCGAGGCCCAGTTATACCCCCCCAACACACACACACACACACACACACACACACACACACACTGACAACCTTAACACTGTGTAGCCCCAACACAGGTGCTATCCCACATGGGTCTTTCCAAAACATTCGGTGAGTAGACGCCTGAGACGATAACACTGAGCCGCCTGACGTGGAAGCTCTGCGTTGGCTGTTGTGGGAGGCTTCCATCTGAAAATGACTTACATTATCGGCGAGTCACGCCACAGGGGAGCATCCCCCGCTTTCATGACAAACATTTCCCGTGTGGCCAGAAAACACGAAGCCTTCGCTGTCGCGCGCGTCACTGTGAGCACGACTCCTGCAGGCAGATACCTCATTTCGTGACAGTTTGACGCGACGGGAGCGAGAGCAGGCTGAAGTTTGAGCTTCCAGCTGCCGGATCGAGCTTCTGAGCGCTGTTTGCTCGGAGGCACTCAGACAAATATGGTTTTATTGTGAGGTTGCACTGGGTGTTATAGCATAATATAGTAACAATGAGGCTGCAGACGAGCCTGCGTGTTGGCTGCAGTACTCGTCTGTTATATCTTCCCTTTGTCTCTGTTGTCTCAGCTGTGACTTATGGGGAGGAAGAGCCCACACGGACGCACTTTCATCATCAGTTTTCTATGGAATCTAAATTCCTCTGCTGAGAGCACAAGCATGTGCACGTTCATCCACACACACACACACACACACACACACGCACACACACACACACTCCAGTCTGCTATTTATGATCATGTGCCATGTTTCCGTTCTCCCCCTTCCTCCCCACGTGACTCTCCTCCCTCCATGCTTAACCTCTCCTCCCTCTCTTTAACCCTCTCTCTCTCTCTCTCTCTCTCTCTCTCGCCTTGTAATCTTAAATGGGTTTCACATGGAGCTGTGGTCAGGCCTTGTTTCTCATGTCACTGCAGACACTTCCTCTTTGCCTTTTTGGAGGATGAAACATTTTATTTCTGGTTGAGAGTTTGGGCTCTGCACCCCTGACGTCGTTTGATTTATAGATTATTGAATTTCCTCTCTGTAAATTGGATGCAGTGCGGCTTCTTTTGCTTTTTTCCCAGCGAGGGGGATCAGGGGGATGGAGGTGATGCTGTGGTGTGGTTGGGCCAATTTCATGGGTGGGAGTTAATATTTTGTTATTTGCATAAGAGCACCCCTCAGAGCCAGCCTGTTTGTGAATGTTAGGATTTTCCATGACATCAAGATCAGCAATATGCTATTTTTCCTTTTTCTGCACAGGAGAGCTGAAACCATTAGATGATTCATTCATTTGCTGGCTGTCAGAAATTTAATCTGCACCTATTTTGCTCCCACACCTGAGATATCATTAAAATGTCAGCAATGATACTTTCTCCCTTTTTGAATTTCATTTACCTCCATACAGTACAATATATCTTATTGATTTGACTGATTGGTTCAAACTAGCACTTAAAGTCTGATTTTAAGTTATGTCCGATTAATTAATCCCAAAAATAAGAGAATAAGTTGATTCTAGCTGTGATTTATGAGGGTTAAATGAGTGTTTAACTGTTCATCAGACAAATATTCATGTGTTTGCTGTACACGACTTCCCCGTGATAGATTACGCATGTTTCTGCATGTATGTGTGACTGTACACGTGTTTGGTGGAGTGTGTGTGCGTAAACATGCATTTGTCCCTCACCGATAGTTTTTTTTTTTTGGTGCACAGTCCGTGCAAACGCACCGGCCTGTAAACCTTATCTGTGTGGTCCTGCAAGTGCAGCGTGTTACGTATCCACACACGTGCAGATGCATGTTCGGTGCATTATGAACCGTATGTGAGCAAGTGCAGTGTGTGTGCGTGGTGGTGCACTGTAGCGTATGAGTGCTGGACTTGTGGAGTGATGGAGGAGAGGTTTTGTGGGAGGCGGGGAGGGGGCGTTGGGGGAGTCGGGGCTCGTTCCTGTAAATGTGGCCGTTTGTGTGCGAGGGGAGGGGGTGAGGCGGGAGGGGAGTGCTGGATGTAGCCCGCTGTAGACACAAGGGCGGATTGATAGTAAACACACACTCCGGGTCTAGTGGATGTGCTGCCGGTAGCCCGGCTAACAAGCCCTTCATTAAGGCCGTCTGATACACTCACTGAGCGCCTTTGTTGAAGTAGGAAGCGAAAAGTACACCAGACAGATTTGACCTGAGAACGTTGGTATGCCCTGCCAGCAGTTGCGAGCTTTTTTTCCAACCCCCCCCACCCCCCTACGCCCCCCAACCTCTCCAGAAGGGTTTATTTTCGTCGCGCTGAACAGGTTGTCTCATGGCACGCGCCACTTCTCACCTCCTCTGGGGAAACACTGCGGGAAAGAAACGCAGATTTCCAGTTGTTTAGCTGTGAACGTGAAGGATGCACAAAAGGATTTCTGGAGTTTGGGTTTGAGCATCTGTGTGCACGCTTGTGTGTTTCTGCCGTGAACGTGGAGTTGAGTTTAGAGGTGGGATGCAAATTTGCATGAGCTTTAGCTCGTGTTTTATTTCCTTTAAAAGGTTCTGGCTCGTGGCACACACGTTGTGTGTTTCCCTTTGTAGTGCACCTGTACACAATGAGCCTCTTACTGTGCAACATGTCCTCATACAGCGGTTTGTATGATACCTCCTACACGTGTTTTGTTCTTATTTCTTGTGTTTTTTTTAGATTTTCATGATTTTTCCCAGTTTTTCTTTTCGTTTATGGTCACATTTTCTCTCGACCTCAGCAGTGCTCACAGTTTTTACTATCATTATTTTGCCCTGCCATCTAAATGTTGATGCTCCCGACTTTTTATTCCACTCGTATGTTTCTGCTTGCCATGTTCTAGTGCTAAAAAGTGTCGGGTGTGTTTGTGTAACCCCCACTTTGCTGTGTTCTTATTTATATTCTGTTATTCTTCGCTGTATCTTGTTACCATTTGCTGCTACAGCGGCCTAATTTCCTCTCTGGGGTCGTTAAAGTTTCGTGTTGCCTTATCTTACAAGGACAACAGGACCTCACATACAGCGCTGGACGTGCTGTAGTAGATCACTCTACCTGCATGGTATCGCTTGTGTGCATTCGAGCAGCATGATATAGGGTGTAGTTGTGGCTACAGAGGGAAGTGCAGTGCAGTGACCAACAGAGCATAAAGGCTGCTGTTGTGTCCAGGGTTTCATGTTGTGGCACCCTAATGGCTGCGAGCGTGGGAGGCTCACGAGGGCCTGCAGCCCTGAGCAGAATGAGCCCTGCACATGCCCGTCCTCATGCCATGCACCCATTAAAATGGCTTCCCTGACCAGAATCCATCTGCCACTCTGCTGGAATTCAAAATTGGAGAAATAGTAAATAAATAATTCATAAATGCTTAATTACAAGTTGTAACTAATGGCTTTATTAATTGTAAATGAATAATTTACTAATGCTTAATAAGTCATTTATAATTACTTTGTTCTGACAAATATTTAGAAATCTGTTGTTGACATCTGTTTTTGATGTGTTATTACAAAACTGGGCCAATTTACCTTTAATACAGTAAACGTGACGCTTATTATAAAGGTGAAACCATCACCATAAAGTTCCTATTAGTGGCTCATTACAATACATAAAGCAATAATAAGTGATTTATTGACCATTAATAAAGATGTTCGTGACAAAACAAACTACAGAACCCATCGAGCTCGTCATGACTTCAGCATTTATATCAATGCTTTAACTGAACTTCGCATTCAGCAGATCTGAATAAAACTGCTGTGGTTTCGTATGAATTACTGAGCTGGTTCCATAATTTTCGTATGTTTCCACTCTATACTTAAACTTAACTTACATTCTAGAAAATATAAGTAGTTTTGATGTCAGCCGGCGTCCATCTTTCTCCCATTTGTGAGTGAAATGCTTCCATATTTCTCTCCATTCTTTGGAACATTTGAGTTGAACCAGGATCCAGTTCTAGACCTAATCGACTACTTGACCCTCTTGTTTCTTATTTCAAGTATTTCAACTCTTGTCTGTTGTAGTCTACTCTCAAGAGCTGGACCAACCCTCCATCTGTTCCAGACCGCCTTCTTCTTCTTCTTCTTCTTCTTCTTCTTCTTCTTCTTCTTCTTCTTCTTCTTCTTCTTCTTGATGTTCCACATTGAATTCAAACTTAACGATTTCTGCACAGCATCACTTTGTTTCTCTTTGGTGAGATGAACTTTTAGTCCACTTGGAGATCAAACGGAGATCTGAACGGCTTTTCCTGTCTGTATTAAATGACCAACAGGCAGTGGACGTCAGTGTGACTGCCAGCCTCCAGAAAGCATGTCATTATGGTGGTCTGACTCCCCTCCCTCTCACCACTGCATTGACTCTTACTGACAACAGTTCTCAAGAGCAATGGTAGCAAAGACTAGTCTATGTCCTTGCATAGATTTCAGTGTTTAAGAATATGTGTTTGTACATTCTGCATGTGAGGTTTGGTTTTCAGAGGGGTTTGAGAACCACCAAGGGAAACTTGTCATTAGAGGAATATGTGGAAACAAGGATGTGGTGGGAGCTCCAATTGAGTATCTATCACTTTTCCAGTGACCCATTTAAAAGCTCTGCGGTTTAAGGGGCTCTGCTGACATTTTATTAAGGTGGAATGACTGACACAAGGATTCCGGACATTTCTGCTGGTGGTGGTGGTGGTGGTGGTGGTGTGGGGAGGAGCTTTAATCTTAAAGCTTTATGCTTTGGCTCAGAACAAGAGGTGATGAAATTATATCATGTCCCTTATATCATGCATTACTTTTTATTTTCTCCATATTGTTTTTGTACCACTGCTACTTCCATCTACTCTCTTTTTCAGATTTGGGGTGTTGTATGTAAACTGTGAGTTAACTGGATAACTGGACTGTTCAGGTTCATAAAGGAGTACCACGCTCTGTTCAGTTACCATTAGTGAGCTCTTGCTGCCCCAGTTGAACTTCTCGTTGGCCACCAGTAGAGGACTAATTCATGGCTCAAACATTTCCACAAAACAACATAAACATGTGGGAAACCTCCTCAAACCTTACATGCGTAAATTAATCCGAAATAGACCTGAAGATCATGGAGCACAAATAAAACAACAAAATCCATTGTTTGTCATTATCGTTCAAAACCGTTGCGTGCACTTCTACAAAAATAACCGTTTTTCTGATCTATGGTTGAAGTTTGGTCCCTTTTAGGCACAAAGACCACATGATTAGGGTTAGGAAAAGTCATTATTTGGGTTTAAATAACTACTTTAAGCTTAGGGAGCCTTTGTCGTCGAGGTTAAAAGAAACCACCGCTCGGGCAGGGGTCCTCCGTGTCAAAGTCTGTCACTTTGTCAAGAGTCACTAGTGGTCTTTGTGAGTTAAGCACAAACATATGCTGCTTTTAGGCATTTTCACAAATGGCTGATGCTGTTATTTGTCTTGGGAGGAGAGTCTCAAAGGAACATCAGACTTAATTGACCCCAATCCAAACTACAGTGACACCAAACAGCCCCAAAATGCAGAGAACATCAACACCGGTGGCACCATGGTGTGCTACAAGTTCAAAAGAGCGGCCGTGCGTGTCCCATCGTCTGCCATGCTGATGTTATCAAAGCTGATCCTGCACCTTAACATTAGACTGAATACGGTCTGGCTTCAGTCCAGCTCGGGTTCCGCCTCGGACATTAGGGACCTCATGGATCTGAGCGTCACAGAGGATGTTAGTGTCATCAGCAACCGTGTGCTGAATCAACAGACAGAGGAGAATGAGTCTGTGAATGTCGAGGAGTCAGTCACAGGCCTCACTGTTTAACCTGAAGCAGTCGCAGTGGAGGAGCTCGCTGCACAAACTGCTGCTTTAAACAGTTTTTGCCTCGTCATCAAAACGTCTCTTTGACTCACTATCAGGCTGACATTTGGGTCATCTTGAGTCAGCACGTTTTCACCCGTCTCCGAACTGAGAGGCTCTTGATGATGACTTTTTTTTTTTTTCATTTGCTCTGCCTTCACGGCTGGCTCGGTGCCACCTCCACGAACTCAGAGCTCGCCCACATCACCAGAGAGCAGCCACTGCAATGCATCAGCTTCGCCCGCTCCATATATTTAAGTGATTGCTGACATAATTTATGAAGGGAATGAAAAATAAAGTCTGCATTGCAATAAAATGTAGAAAAAAGAGAGAGAGATCTATAATTTATTTGGCCTGCCACAAGTCAGCACTCTTCGCCACCGACCTCCCCCCCCGCACACATCTCATTTCTGTGCATTTGCAGTTTTCTCCTTCCTCCTCTTTTTCCCTCTCAGGAGCGCAGGGGGCCCATCTTTAGGGGGTGGTAGGTTGCTTTTTGGGGGGAGTCAGGGGTATCAAGGTGGTGCTGGAGGGGAGTCGACGCTCGACTTTTGGCTCCGGTCTCGGAATGCCTTCACGTTTACAAACAAACTGGCTCTTTTCGCTCGCCCTGTTTGCCTTTGTGGCTTTATTTTTTTTTTTCAAGGCCTGTACGGGCAAACACACAGCGGGAAACACTGGCTTGTTGATCGCCTTCACAGACCAGCTCATAAACCCGGCGAGCATGAATGCGGGGGCCTGTGTGTGTGTGTGTCGTTTGTGTACTTCAGAGCGGCTCCGGACATTTTTTTCCCCCCCCTCTTTTTTAATAAACCCGAGGGGTGTTGTGGAAGTAAACACCCAAATAATTATTAACTGTTGAATCGTGAGATTGAGGCACAGCGAGGCTAACGTGTCCTGTAAGTCAAGTTTCAACGTAAATAAGAAATTACAGTTTGATTGTGCTGCAAAGTTTGTCTGTTCCTGTTTATGGATGTTGCTTGGAAACAACACTAAATCACATTGTTCAACATGTGGCATCTCTCTCGCTCTCTCTCGCCAGCTCCTTTCCTTGCTCGCTCGCCCTCGCTCGGTTTGTAAACAGGGAACCGGGATACATGGCCTCATTGTTTTGCATCATTATTGCTGACAGGCCTAAATGACTTGAATGATGGGAAACCCTCATACAAAATTAACCCGGCCCTGTGTGTTTACCCTGTCTAAATCATGTTGCTCATTGGCTTGAAACAGAAGAAGGGGGAAAATAGGCCTCACATCCTGACATCTGCAAAGCACCTGTCCTGAGCTGTGCATGCTAGCCGGGCCGGAGCGCCTTCAAACAGCTATCTCCCCTCATTTCACTCTCCAGCCTTGAAAAACGCCATGACTGCCATGTGTTTTATCAGTTGACAACCTCTGCTGTGTTTTTTCCTGTCTCCAACAAGTCTGTGCATTGTATGTGTTTCAGATGATGCCGCGTTCTGTTGATGTTTTCGCTCAGATGTGGTGATTTCAAGTCTTGACTTTAAATCTTGTTTCCAGTACTGCATTTTTACAGAACAACATGTTGAAATTAATATATTTTTTTCACACATTAATGAAGAAAACCTGGTATCTAGCATTTTGGAATACGACTTTTCACTTGCATCTTGATCTTTTGATGTGTGAAAAATCATGACAGCTGTTTTAATGAATGTCCTCAGTTGGGAGGACTGAGCATTAGCAACGAGCTACGAAGAAGCAAACTATGGAACGGCTTTCCTCATTTACAGTTTACATAAAAACTGAGTTATTCTTTGCTCTTTACTCACCTTCAGCTCATGGAAAATACATTCTTTCACTATAGTTTTACTACTTTTTATTCTTATTTCTTAATCCTTTGCACTATTATGTGCTAACAGATAGCATAGCTACAACCTACTCACCTCTTCTGCACCAGAAACAACCAATAAAAGGTAACATTACCAATCAAAGTCATTAATTCATATTTTATTTTGTTATTCTTGTGCAGTGTTAGCAGACACAGTCAAATGAAAACAGACTGGCAATGTCTGCTTGCTAATATTTGCGTGCTAGCTACATAAGCTAACTTCTGTTACAGTCTTGCTCAGCCATCCTATTTTTCCTGAAATTATCAGGACAGAACCTTAGTTAAATGTGCATTCTTGTAGGAAAACAAGCAAAACACTTGTGGACTTGTGGTGGAAGCAGGATGAACAGTATTAGAACGGTAACATGTTTGCTAGCTTAGCTAACTTATGAACATTAGCCAGACTGCTTGTCACACTCTAGCTGTGCCCCAATTCAGCGGCTGCATCCTCCGTCGGCCGCATCAACTATCGGTAAATGGGACGGTCTAGCCTTCGGAGCATTTCCTGATTGCGTCACGATGTCATAACTTCTTCCCTCCTAACCCGGGAAAAACACAGGTATGGAGACAAAAATTTAACAGACGACACAACAGAAACATAACAGACAGACGACAGATGTTACGTATTTTAACAGCCATTTAGAGGTTTTAAGGCCATTTGAGCTCCTGGCGTTAAGCAAAAACCTCTTAAATGTGTATTCTGCACCGCTGCCGGTGCCGGTGCTTAAAAAAAAACAATCGGTGCACAAAGCATCTTGGGATATGGGAGGCCGCGAAAGATAGTAGCGATGCATCCTCCGAATACAGGGAAAAGGAGGAAGGAGGAAAAGGAGGACGCATTTGTCGGCTGCATTTGGAGGAGCCTTCGAATTTGGATGAATTGGGACAGCCTTCGCGCAGCGTTGTGACGTAATCGGCCTTCAAATTGACCCTCTGAAGGATGCAGCCGCTGAATTGGGACACAGCTTCTGTCTGCTAAAGCAATAAAACAATGGCTCGGTCAAAAGATCCCAAAAGAGAGAATAAGAGAAATATGAGCTCTTAATTAGTTGCATGAAAATCCAGTCGTCTTGCTCATCTATATCATTTTCTTATATTAGGAAACATCATGTCTTTTTGTTAATTTAAACAACTAATTGTTGGATTTTTACATGCACGTACTCAGTTTCTGACAGTGCAGTGCAGCTGTGGAGGGAAACGCGGTGACGAGCGGCGCTTCGGTCCACTGAACAATTTCAGTGCACCCACATGGCTCTACATGCATACTTTCACTGTTCAATATTCCACAGCTCTGCTGCGTCACATGACTGCCTGTCCCACTAACCTCCCAGCAGACGTTATCAGCGGTTGTACAGGCGAATAGTTTCCTGCGCGGCTGTTGTCGGAGGGAGTTGTGTAAGCTGCCCTGGCTCAGAACAAAGCCGGGCTTCTAGAACGGGAGGAGGGTGGCACTTCTGGGAAAGGTGCCTGGCCTTCATCAGCCATCGCCACCAATTTGGAAGTGAGTCACCCTTCTGCAGAATCTCTCCCAAAGGTCACCCGTACTGACTGCAGCACTCCTCCATGTCAGCCATTACATAATTCCATCAGTACTGTAGTAAAGACGCTGCAGGAGGAGTAGTGCATTCACACTTTAGACAAGGCAGGTCAGACATGTTGGTCTGGATGCAGAAATAATCCTGTTAGCTAAACTAAATCTTAAAGGGCAGAACCACGAAACCACATTTTTTATGTTATATTGCAGATTGATGTTTGTAAAAGAGGGTAACAGAGGAGGCAAAGGTAAGTATACTCCTTGGCTGTTATTTATGTTTTAATTAAAGTTCTTAGTTTGTGAGTTAACTCATGTTCCAATAACTTGTGGCTCTTTGGCTCCATAACACACCTAATTAGATTATTAGATATAGTTTTAGTCTTCAGGGCCTAAATTTCCACTTATTCTTTTCCAGCTCTGGCTGTAGAGACGATATACAGTTTGATTTTTGCTTGTCCGGCTTGTTTGTCCCTCTGCGCTGCAGTGCTCTTGATGTTCGCAGGATAAATGACTTCCCCTCAGACACTTCAATAGCTCACTTTTCAGCTGTCATAATGCTCAACAGTGTGTCGCTGAGGTCGATCAGCCCGCGCTCACATGATCCGCTGGTGTTCAGTGGATGGAGCGCCCTGCCTGACAGCTGAATATCTGTGTCTGTTTCCTGTCCCAGATAACAGCAGTATGCAGAGAGGCTGCCCTCCTGGCCCTGCAGGAGGACATCAAAGCCGCGCACGTCGAGGCCAGACACTTTGAAAGCGCCCTGAACGCTGTGAAGCCCCGGATCCCTGACTCTCTCATCCAGTCGTATATCAGCTATCAGCAGCAGCACAGCGGCCTGTGCTTCTTCTGACCACGCTGCTACGGACGACGTCAAAACTGAGCTGCTTTTTTCCTCCTAATTTTCATATTATTCGAAAAGGTTTTCAGCTGCAGAAGCTGACACAAACCACCACCAGCTGGACTTAAGCGATTTCTCTTTCGTAGCTGCTGTGCCAAGTTAAGCAGCTGTTGGTCAAGTTTTTATCTTAAAACTATGAGAAAACACAAATGTGGTACTGGTTTGTTACTGGTAACCATCATGCCAAGTAGGCAGCTTAGTTTCCCCTCAAAAGCTTGTTTTTTTTTTTTTAACTGTATGATTCAAAACACTCTGCAAACACACCTGTATGTCCTTAAAAATGTTTGACTATTAATAATGTATTAAATGCATTATTTATGTACTCGTTGCCTCTGGTTGCCTTTTCTTTCTTAACAGCGTCAGAACATTACAGGACAGAGAAAAGCCACAAATACGCTGATAAACACTGGTGATGTTTAAGAGAGGTCTAGTCCTGAGTTTATCGCACAGTCAGTCTGATTAGAAAAGTCGTTAAATACACAAATTATGTCAAATTAATTCCCGGCTGACATAATGTGAAAGCTGTTCTCTTCCAGCGTGAAACTTTGGTTTGCTGGGATCAGGATTTGACTGGATTTTAGGACTTCCCATGAACTGGTCTGCTTTGGCTCAGCCTTCGCCTGCTGTTAATCCATAGAGAATCTGCCTTTTCTGCATCTTTTCAGTGCCACTTTGTTTTCTTTGGGAGTTTAAATGTTTGCGGCTCTTCGGAAACACGCGCTCCCTGTGGGATTGGGAATACCTGCACAGTCAAATCGCAGGTTTTTAAATGTTTTCACAGAGACAGAAAAGACTTGAGGCCCCCATCTGACAAGACTGCAAAGAATCCCGTTTGATTCGTTTTTTAACTGATTATACTGAGAGTGGAGGGCTTGATCCCTCTAATCAGAATATTACATATGTTCCCTCACTCTAACATCTAGGGAATTAGATAGTGGAATTAGACTTTGATCTGGGACCCCCTTCAAGGACCCCTAATGGCTCCTAAACCCCTAGTTTGGGGAACCGCTGCTGCATATCCACGGGGAGAAAAACAGCCACGGCTGGTACATTCATCACATCCATCCATGGAAAATCAGCTAATTGCTGTAATCGTGAGATTTCCGTCCGCACTTCCGACCACTAAGAGCAGGGATCCAGGCGGCCATCTGTCGGTCTACCAGGATCTGCTTTATCACCGAGAAGCTGAATTTTAACATCCAGCCTCAAAACTTGTCAGTCTGCTGCGCCACACAGCCGCTCGATCAGTCCGTTAACTCGAGCGGGCTTTTCCCGTGTTCTTTTTTAAGCATTTGCTGACCCGAAATGGCGCAGGAGGTCATTCATCTATTGATTTTTCCATTTGAATAGGATAAATTGACTTTGTATTGAACTTCCTTTTCTCATGGATCCGGATGTAGCGCATCCGCGACACCAATCAAACCAGACAGTCAGGAACAGAGAGGATGGGGGGTGGCAGGAGTGGAGGGGGGAGTCTTTCCCCTGGCTGCAGGGCTGCTTTTTTCTTAAGGTGGTCTTGGACTGAACCACCCCCCCCCCAGCCTCCACCACGTCCACCTCCCCTCAGTCCAAAAATCGACCCATTAAACTTCAAATGATGGGAAAATGTCCATATCAGAGAGTCCTGCAGGCTGCAGGCGCATCGCGACACGTTTGATTTCCTCTGGTGACATGCGTCAGTGCGTAATGGGAACATTCCAGAGAGGAGAGGAGACATCCTGTTGATGTTTTCTCCCTGAGTGTCTGTAAAATCACGCAGTTGTCTGTGCAGACTGTGGCTGCAGCTCCAGCGCGGGTCGTTTAATACAGTCCAGGTTAACGTTGATTATCTCTCAAGACTGGAACAAGAAGTGACAAATACTACAGAGATTATTAGCTTTTAATTAAAACTCCTCATCCTGTTAAGAACTCTTGAAAGTGTCTACACTCCTGTTTATAAGCCTTTTTAAATCACTGAGATTAATCTCAGATTTCATCTTTTCTTTTCAGATTCCTTAACATGTTAAAAACTCTCACAAATCCGCATTTAAACACATTTAACAGCCTTCATTTCTCACCTCAAAGCTTTAGTAATGATAAAATGTTTCACTTTCTTGGAGGAGTTATATAGTTTATGAGCTTTACTTCTACTTACATGTTCATTATATCTGAAACGTATAAGCCTATAATAGTTTCTGTGACCAACAAAATGTCAAAATGCCTTTTTTTTTATTGTATTACTGGTGTATTGGTAGAAGTAATGTGCCTTTAATGCTTCTAATAACGTACACATTTTAAGAACCAGCATCGTATTTCACTCTATAATTTAGAAGCAGGGTGAATAAAAACGCTTCAAATGAGAATAAATGTATGAAAATGGTGTTTTACTTGTCTTTTCACTGTGTGTGTCTCAGGCTCGTGTAGCAAAAATGACACATCAGCAAGAATATAAATAAATGGCGCGTTTATTACATCACTATTAGTCACATTAACCTTATTCACACCATTATTCATAACCCGCAAGAACGGAAACTAGTCGTTTTTTCTTCCCTGAGCCCCCTCGTCGAGCCAACGCGAAATAAAAAGCCGTTCCACCTTAACTGCCGCGCACATCTCTATCGCCCGGCCTTCCACATCTGCCCAATGAATCAGGAGCGGATGCGATGTATCCTTTTTCAGTGGAGTGAATGGCCAATGGGAGTTGGCTTGTCGAGCAAACACTGAGCCCTGCGTTCCCATTCATTCAGTGCTGAACAGGCCCGCAGAGCCGGAGAGAGCGCACCGCTGTCTGCGAGCCCACGACGCTTTCTGCGAGCGCAGATTCCCCGCAGCAATAAGTACCAAACAGAAGCCAAACTGCACTCTGCGCGCGCGCCCGAAGAGGAGAAAGTCTTGGATTTAAGCTCGCTCGTCTTTCATTTCACTTCGTTTCACGCGATTTTTATTTCACTACAACTCCTGCGGGACTTCTATGACTGGGTCGCCTTGCCGAAAGATCGGCCTCCCAAGTGCGCAGCAGTTCTCCGGGTGCCTTCCCTCCCTCCTCCATCCAGAGCTCCACCGTGGATTTACTTTGTTTCATCCTGGGACGAATACATGCGTGACCCGTGCTGAACTTCAGTAAAACCCACCGAGAAAAGGGAATAACGCAAAGGGATACACTCGCACTTGGATTAACCAACAGTCTGTGAATGTTATGCATTAGACCTGATAGTCGCTTGGACATTGCCCCTTCCTCTTGGATGGAGTTTTGGTAGGCTGTTTGGTGGATGGATTCGACGTTATGGATGGTTGCATATAGGTACGTATCTCCCCTTCTGCTCAACACTTGCTTTGCGCGCATTACTGTGCTTGTGCGGTGTTTATTATCTGATAGTAGCGAGCCAGCGCGCGCCGCTGTAGCGGTAGAAATGTTTTGTTACATGCTGCTCAAAGCCTCAGACTTTCCGTGTCATTTTCTGCGCGTTTGACGCGGAAAAAAAATCCGCCCGCAGCGGGTTAAATTCGTCGCGATCAGGCCAGTTGATGAAGTTGATGGATTTCCATGCCTGCGTCCTTCCGTGGCTCCGCTGGAACAAACACCCTTCCCCCCACGGCGGTTGTTTTCATTCATAAGTTTTGTCCCCGTCTATTTGGATGCGTCCTGCGCTGTCTCTTCATCTCCGGCTCTGTGTGTTTTAGGATCCTGCTTTTATTACTGCGCACGACGTCTTCTCTTCCTGCGCGCTCCGTGCAGATAATCCTATTTATGGTGCGCCCTCTGACGCGCAGAGAATTAAAATTAATAACAGTTTGCGTGTTTGCAAAGCGCAAAAGAGGCTGAATTGATCAGTTTGGCTGCTGCGTTTCTAACTGAGAGGGTTGAGATGCGTTCACGGGGCAGTCAGGCTTCATGTGTTTGGAGACTTGGCCTCGTGCAGGTCGGCGTTGCTTCATAACATTCACGAAGGCTCAAACCCAAATTCCTGATGGTGTTTACAACATGTACACGACTATTAGACAAATTATTTGCCTTAGATAAGCTTCATTCGTGTCTTGCTGCAGCATGAGGTGAAGTTTTAATCCGGCAAACGTTCACGCGCTCGCTTCGTTTTCAACTAAAGTCTGTATTTTGTCGGAACTTGGTCTGACCTTTAGTTTTTTTTCTACTTTTGTCCCCATTTCCCTGAAATCCTTTTTGGTGTAGTAATAGAATACTAAGTGAGGCAGCTCATTTAGTTCCCTTGGATCGCGTCCTCATTTGGTCGCCGCGGTGCATTTAAATGTTAACTAGTCATACAAATGTAAATGAGGAGGGGAAGTATTTGTAGGGCCTACTGAAGTTTACATGTGTGCGTATTGGGGAGGAAGGTACAAAAAGTCTTGTTAATGGTCAACTTTTTCCCCCGGGTTGCCTCACTTGGCGGAATCAGAAGTGACATATTGTCACGTTGACCTGATGAAAACACAGAGTCTGAGTTAACTTTAAACACACCATCAGATATTAGAATACACACACTCACAGTTCAGCCTACTAAACGTTGAAAGCTGCCATTTTTGCTGCTGCAGAATAGTGATGATGTTGTTGTTTAGGGATAATAATAATAATAATAATGATGTGATCCTGACTGTTTGACTCGGTCTTCGCTCTGAAACGACCTGGGGATCATGTTAACCCGTCTTCCATCAGGGTGCTGTCTGTTTGCCAGTTATGCCATGTTTTGGCTCACTCTGATGATGTCCCCTCCCTCCCTGCCTCTCCTTTGTCTCTCCCCGGCCTCTCTTCCCCCCTCTGGCAGGTTTTCCGATGCATGCCAAGTCCACGGTGAATGTCGGAAGTGGTGATCCCCCCAGATGGAGCTCCAAAGTCAACATGGCCCCGGCGGTTCATTAGTGGTGATCCAGCAGCCTTCCCTAGAGAGCCGCCAGAGGTCGGATTACGAGCGGGAGCTCCAGCATGCCGCCATTCTCTCCCTGGACCAAATCAAGGCCATCCGCTCCAACAACGAGTATACCGAGGGGCCCTCGGTGGTACGGAGGCCCCCTGCGCCCCGCATGGCCCCCAGGCCCCAGGACAAGCAGGAGAGGACTCACGAGGTCATCCTCGTCAATGTGAACAACAATTATGAGCACCGGCCATCAGGCCACCACCATCACGTCGGGGGCGGCGTGGTGGTTGTGGCTGGGGGACAGCAGTACGGCGGGTCCCGGGCGCCCGGGCTCAGCCGCTCCACTAGCACAGGAAGTGCCGCCAGCTCAGGGAGCAACAGCAGTGCCTCCTCTGAGCAGGGACTCTTGGCACGCTCGCCCCCCACCAGGCCTGGCATGAGCTTACAGCACCACCACAGAGCGGAGCGGCCTGTTCGGACTCAGCCCAAGCCCAAGGCCCTTTTACAGCCCCAGCAGGGACCTCACTTCCACCAGCCTCCACTAGAGGCTCCACTCAAGCCCCAGGGCAAAGGGAAATCAGACTTTTCTGGCTCTGGCAACGGGGTGGTGGCTGCTGCCGGGCACCAGTTCATCTGTGAGCGCTGCGGGAAGTGCAAGTGCAGTGACTGCACGGCTCCCAGGAGCCTGCCTTCATGTCTGGCGTGCAACGGCCAGTGCCTCTGCTCAGCTGAGAGCGCGCTGGAGCACGGCACGTGCATGTGCCTGGTTAAAGGCATCTTCTACCACTGCTCCAATGACGATGAGGGGGACTCATGTGCTGACCACCCCTGCTCGCTGTCACGTTCCCACTGCTGCTCTCGTTTCCTGTGCATGGGATTAATGTCGGTACTCTTCCCCTGTCTGCTATGCTACCCGCCTGTCAAGGGGTGTCTGAAGGCGTGCCAGGGCTGCTACGACCGGGTGAACAGGCCCGGCTGTCGCTGCAAGAACTCCAACACTGTCTATTGCAAACTGGAGAGCTGGGCCCCACAGACCCAGGAAAAACCTTCCTGATCGCCCCTGTGTGTTTGTGATTGTGTGTGCGCGGGAGACTCTTGATGTGGATCTTATGATGACAATGATAATGATGATAGTCACAAATTAATGTTTAGCAAACATTCTAAGCACCTCCCACCCGCCTCCCCTCCTCGCTGCGGAACCCTAAGGAGCTAAGCAAAGGAGTAACGAAAACCACTCGATTATTTTTATTTTTTATTTTCTCTGGATCAGGACCATGTTTTTACAGACCAGTGTTTGCCTTAACTGTTTCTATGTCTATCCTCAGCTCCTCATTAACACTATTTTTTTTATATATATGAAAAAGTTTTTCTTCCGTTTTAGGTAGGCAGTTTCCTCTGGGCGAGCGCGCCCGGGGGGAGCTGCCTCTCACCAAATCTGTGAAGGACGATCTACTATAGGGCAATTATGTAGCTGGTACCTGGTATTCATAGCAAGCAGGTATGTTTGAATTTATTGGTTGCTGCCACACTAAAACCGTGGTTCCTATGCTCATGTTGCATTAACGAAAGCACATCCATCTCATAGTATTTTTTTTTTTCTTCCACTCGGACATGTTTCTCTCCCTCCACCCATCTGAACTCTTCATACACATTCTGTGGCATTCTCCCATGTTTTGTTTTGTTTTGTTTTTTTTCTTTATTTTGTGTAAATTGTATGCTCAAAAATCCATAAGAGGAATTCTGGCTATTTTTTAAAAGAAAAAATGTCTGTTAAAACATTTTTTTTGTTGTAAAAAATATTTATTATGTGAAGCTCTATTATTTTATGATATTTATTGCAAGAGACAGTCTTAAATTTACTCATGTCTGAATATAACAAAATATCAAATACTTACTGAAAAATTAAAGGGTGGCACAAAAGAAAACTATGTTAACTTTAATGCAGAAAATATATTAATTAATGAAAAAAAAAGCACTGTCTGCTGTCTTGATTGAGCTGTTGAGAAACAGAAAGCGGCTTGAGGAGTGAACGATGTGACTGATGGCTGATTTGAAGGGAATGTGGGTCAGTTTCATGAGTTTGGGTTCATTGGCGAACAGCAAATCACTGTTTTCTGTGTGTGCGAGCGTGCGTGTGTGTGTGCTAGCGCTGGCTGTGGAATTCCTGGTGCAAATTTTCAGCCGTGAGTCGAAACAGCTTGTAGCTCCAAATGTGACTGTTTACATTCTTGGAGGGCTTCTTTGCTGCGATTCTCCTCGGTAACCTTGAAAGCTAAACAATACAGGTCATTGACACGATTAGCCCCGAAGCTGCTAGCATCAACACAGCCTCCACGTTTCCATGAGTTATGCTCACAGGAAGTAAGTCTCCTTCTAAACCCCCCGCTCCTCTCCCCAGCCAACAAGTCACCACAAAACTATGCACTGTAGTTTACTCCCTGGGCTTTAACGCGGCTAGATCGGGATGTTCCCAAACTCCCAAATGGTCTCCATATTGCAGAGCCCGACAGTGTGTGCCTTGAGAAATGAGAGCGACCATTACGAGTGGCCGGGGCCACCTGTTCAAAGATAATAAACCGGGGCTATCAATGCTGGGCTTTTATGGCGTGGTTCCTGCACTAAAGGCAACGACAGGGGCAAATCCAGCCCCCACCACGACCCACGCTCCCCCATTTGGCCGCTTCTTTTTTGTCAGTGAATTTATCACTTGGGAAGTCCGCTGACCCCCACCCACCCA
>JBBMOE010000036.1:3206522-3217155 GCA_037975065.1 Chaetodon trifasciatus | reverse complement strand
CCCCCCACCTCCACCTCCGGGCCCCCAGGGGATGAGATCATCACTTTGAAAGTTGGTTGGTCAGCCAGAAATGCCAACAGTTGGGGAAACACAAACTGTGACCAGGAATTTCTCTGGGACAAAGGAAAACATATACTGTGGCTTAGGTTTGGAAAACTGCAGCGTTGGCAAGAAAACAACGCCACCGTGTCAATAATCAGCTCCATGTGACGGCGGTGCCCTCAGGTGCTGCGTGCAGCAGGCCTGGGATCTGTGCATTCAGGAATACGAAGCTCTTGAGTTGACGTAAGCTTGGAGATCACAGTAAAAGCTGCAGCAGGTTTGAGTTCTTCACAGCCGACAGTAAACACGAGCACAAAGGAAGCATCTTGTTGCTTTTGCCGTTTAGCTGACCGGGCTTTCACTCACACTGACCAGCATGCAGGCTTATTCCAGTTTGTCAGCAGTTTGCATGAAGTGAACCATCCCTCCTGTACTTAATGTGCTTTTCTTTCCCATTCTGGTGGAATGTACCTTTTGTCGCCCTGAATAGTTAAGAGTGGATTAGCGATTTGTCAATTTCCTGTTACCTTTCAGGGCTGCAATTCGAGCCCCATTTGCTCCTGGCTCCTGGATGATAGCAAACAATAGGAGGCCTTTTTTCAGGTTTCACTATAGTCCCCCTGTACGGATGAGGGGGGGTGGAGGAGATCTAGACTGTATTCAGAAGGCGGTGAACAGGAAGACATTGTTTACTTGATATTTTCCAGCCTAAGCCAAATAAGGAAACAGATCCTACTCCCACCATTTCCAGAACTTGGCTCTGCTAAGTCCTTAACATGTCTCTTAAATCTCTGATCTAATCGGCGGAGGTGTCTAAAATAACATTTTAGGTTCGTGAATAGTTTCTTTCACTTTTCAGTCACCCTGCCACGTGAACTGCTCTGTAACTGCGTCACATGTTACTCATCACTGGACTGCAGCTCCACTGTGACAGAAGTGAAATCTGAGTCAGTATTAAGTAATTCAATGGTGTAAATGGTCACAAGCCGACCCTCCTCCTCTTTGCACTTGTTTCGGAGTAAATTTAGCTGCTCCACACGCCCACGTAATGCTATTTGGAGTTGTCAGGCTTGGCAGGTCGCTTGCTGCAGCTTTGGGTTTTTTTGGGGCCATACAAGTGCAAACACACATGACTACCAAGTGAGTCATGGTGGAACCTCCAACCCACACATCCTACCGGGGCAGTCCTTTTCTTAGCCAGGGCACTGCTGCCGCGATGGAGCAGGATACTCTATAAACAGTCATCCTCCTCCACAGCGTTCATCACCAGAAGTCCTGCCTCAGCTTTCCTCCGCCTCCTCATCTGGTTTTCATTATTTCCCCTCATGGCATATAAATAGAAATTAGCAATCAGGGGAAATGTGGGGGTGGTGGATTTTGGAGAGGAAGGCGGCTTTTTTGGACTTCAGCGCGGTGACCAAAGTTTATGGAAGTTATCTCCTCAGATATTTTGGATGATCTCGGTGCGCTGGAGCGACATGTGAGAGCTGATGTGTTCAGAAACCGTTCCAACATCCACATTCGGCCTCCGCAGAATTAAAGTGACGTTCAAAGAAATATTAGATCGCTGTAAAACATCCGAGTGCAGGACCTGATAAAGTCACTGCTGTAATTCACTCTGTCCAAAATACTAGAAAAATACAGTATACAGCTGGTGCCGGGTGAAAACCTTGTATATCCACAATGTAAACACCTTGGAAAATAAGAAAAGCAGCCTCCTGTTCGCCTCCACCACCGTGCATTTCAGGGTTTATATAACAGGTTTTGAAAGGGTTTGGTCCGGAGAATTTACTCAACCCACAGAGGAACACGTAATCCTTCAGTTTAACTTAAAACATGAAAATCCCCCCAACTTGAAGGTATTTTTCACCTAACAGAGATGATATTCTAAAGATCGTTTTTGGCTTGGCAGCAGAGAAGGGCCAACAGAGTTTGGTCCAAGTAGCCATCGACTGAAGAAAGTAACCATGATAATAACTGCGGCTCCTCTGCTTGACTTCTACAGTGGAGCAGAAACCAGATCTGGAAAATCTCATGGAAGATAAGATCTTTCCTTACAAAGCGTGTAGATACTCCGAGTTTTAAATGTCAAAGTTTGGAGATTTCAGCCCCACAGCCCAAGATAATGGAAGTAAGAGTAATTATTATCATTATTATTTATTTACTTGGCGCTTACTGTGTTGCAATCAGAATTTTCAGGTTTCATGTGGATCTGCTGTCCATTTTATGAGGAAACGGTCCTCATAAAACTTGTTGACAGCGAGTCTGTGGATGATCCAGAAGATGTTTTTGAGCAGCACAGATTAAAAACTGATCTCCTTGCATCTGAAGTTGAAATCTCAGTGAGCCATATCTCAGAAGCAAATGAATTCATATCGGCGGGTCGGCTGCTTCCTGGCCGTCAGACCGGCGGTGTGTCCGTGGACTGACACTCGTTCAGCGGCCTCTTTCCTCCTCAGGAGCCATAAAGAGCCTGCAGGGACGACCCAGTGTTTTATCAGGTGTCGAGGGCCATTCAAGATGGAGGTGTTTCACTGGGGCTTGAGCCTCTTGAGCATTTGCTTCTGGGTACACACACACACACACACACACCCACAGGAACTTTCACACCCCACCTCCTAACCTGCTCTGTGCATGCAGCGTCACCAGCTATCAGATACCACATTCTTCTCCAAGCCTCCTTCCTGTCTCTTGTCTTTGTCTGCCATTTTATGGACAAAGGCCAGTTGGAGGGGATGATGATGATGATGAAGGGGAGGAGGAGGAGGAGGAGGCCAAGGATCAATACAATACACGACCCTTGGCAATCATTCAGTTGGCCCCTTTTGTAATTAATGGCCAGGCGTTATTTAGGCTTCAGATAAGATTTGCTCTTGATCAATGACTCCCGTTTCATCAGCGCGATTGACTCATCAATATTCAACGTGTCACTTCCTTCCTGCAAAGTTAGCGCGAAAGCCTTTGCCAGCTCTCGCAGGCCCCGGCAGACAAGCTTGTGATTTTGTATTCCGCCTGCTAATTAAATCAGCGGGGTGTTTGTCTCAGTGTTGCTCGTAGTGGAGACTGTTGCTGGAAACAGCCAGTTGTCAAGAGTCGTTAGGTTTGATCCCCGAATCTGCTCCGAATGCTTCAAGAGATACCAAAACACCGCAGTCTGCATTGGATATTTCAGAATGACGACAGGGAGAAAACAGAGCCTGACGTGCATGAAAATCACCTCCTCGAATCTCTGAGCTGCTTTAACTCTTCCTCACATAGCCTAACCCCGACGAGATCACGTCCTTGTTCCTCATTTAACAGCCCCGGGGGACAGTTCTGTGTGTTTACTGCATTCCAGGCCCCCTACAACCACTTTTGTTCTGTTTCTCCCTTTGATATCTCGACCAAAGACAACAAGAAGCATCGCGCGTGAGACAGATAGCAGGAATGATGCATGTATGGATTGAAAGGTAGTTTGCGAGGAAGAAGAGGAAGCTTGCTGTTTCTTCATCTGCCCTTTCCTCCCCCTTCATTCCCTCTTTTTTTTTTTTTTTTTGAGATTAGGCTATGCATCCAGACAGATGGTTCCCGTCTGCTGGCTTTTTTCAATTCACTTCCTCTCCTCACAGACAGCCACCCTTCCCCCCTCTGCTCTCTCACTCCCTCCCTCCTTCCCCTCTCCCTCTCTTTCTCCCCCCTCCCCCCTCCAACGGCTCCTCTGTTATGTGGCTAGAAATAATCTTTTATTGCCCAGTTGTTCGGAAGTGACCTCCTGCCCTTGATTAGATAGGGCCAAGTCCTATCACACGATTGTGTTTGAGCTGGCGGGCTGACCCCCCCACCCCCTCCCACAGACACACACACACACACACACACACACACACACACACCATGCTCACCCCCTCCCACACCAGCCCCATCCTTTTTCCAACCCCCGTCCCTCTCTCACTGCCGGGGCCTTGGTGATCCTGTGTGAGGGGACAACAATGGGGGGCTTTAGTCCTGTCCGGCTCTTCTCGGCTGGGGGCAACAGGGTGGGGGTCATGAGGGACTTTCTTTTTTTTTTTTTTTTACATCAGTCAGCCAGTCACCGGGTGGAAGTTGCAACCCTCCCTCCCCCCAAACGCCTCCCATCCCCAGTACGATAGTTAACCTCCCAGTTGCCGGTTTGCTCACCCTTCGACCCTCCAAACCCTCCTCCTTCCTTTTCTGATGACCCCCCCACCCTCAAGGGCCTCCCCAGACACAGATAGATAGGCTTTAGTCTCCTGCTCTATCAGCGGACCTTTGAGTCCACTGTGTGGTCGCCTGACAGGTGGGCTTGCTGTGATATTTTGGCCTTTGAGGGATTTTTGATCAGGCTGCTTTTGATCCATGTTCCCCACAAATATTCACAGAGCATGAGGTCAGTTCCTAGAGGACCAGTCCTTTGATTTCAAATAAAACATTTCCACAAAGGGTCTCATGTCTCCTTAAAAAGCCAGGTCACATACCTGTTTACCTGTTTGTATGGGACCTTCATATAAGCTGCAAATGCTTTACAGGTGAATGACAAACTTGCTCAGAGCGACCGCTGAGGGCCCAGCCACCCCGGAAAGTGAGTAGACGACTAGCTGAGGTATCGCAGGTCTGTTGATTGCAGAAGTTAAATTGAAATGAGCTGATTTTGCTGCAAATTTTTGCTGTTTTAAATGATGGTGTGACCGAGTAAGAGTGATAAGACGGTATAATAGCAAAACAACAAATAAATCTGGAGGCTAATTGATGCTAAATGTCTTAAATGTGCATTTTAGTCTTCAGTTGGTAAATAAACAGGTGCTGCCGGATATGCCTTGCAGTGATTTGCATTAAGAAGAATTTGTCAAACCGTTTCTTTGTTTTAAATCATATTGGAGACATTTCACTGACTCGTTTTTAAAGTGCATGCGTTGTTTCAAACATCAATCCAGCTGCAAATTCAATAGTTTTCCAATTGGGGACAGGACATCTACCCACAACCGCGGCTCTTTTTCCACTGTGGTTGCACTCGTCAATTGTGCAACCTCGCACACTAGTTTAATTACCTTTAACACAAGACTCAGCAATCAAACTGCTATCTCGATCAAAGAAACAACGCTCAGGAAGAATCACGTCTTACTTTTTATGTACACCATTTTTTTAACTTTAGTGTCAGTTTTACAGCAGTGCTTGAACTCCAGAGGAAAAGCAGCCTTGTTTTTCTGCAGCGTCTTGTTTGTCTCCTTGTCCTCTGGAGCTGTAAACCCATAACAAAACCCTCGGTGTCCAGTTTCACTTTGGGAATGAAGGCCAGGCTGTGTGAATAGGGGGAGAATAGTCAGGAAGACAACTCTGATTACCTCCATAAAAGAGCTGACCACATGTCACTCCCTCTTCTGCTTCCTCTATCTTTGACAAAGCAGCATTTGCTTTTTACACTGAGACACAAACAGAAAATGTAAATGTGTTTACATACGTCTGCATATATACGACCTTTTTTTCCAAGTAAAACCTGCCTGATCAGATCCAAGTCTCGTCTGGCAGCTCAAATAAAAGAATGCCATTCAGAAACGTTGACAGCACCTTATTAATCAACTTGCTTTAAAATGTTTTTAATAGTCACATCAGTGGCTGCGTACAGTCAGCCTGCAGTGACGATATCAGGCTCAGTGGAAAGTTTGAGGGCATCTGCACAGCAGAGACCCTGCACTCCTCCCTCCTCTCCCTCCAGGGTCTCCAGCTCCAAATCCAAAGCAGGGGGGTCCTGAACAGGAAGTTTAGGAGTACCCCCCCTCCTTTCCATTATCCCCCCTCCAATGCTGGAAGGGGGGTGCCTCTAGATCAAAGAGAAAGGACACAGAAAAGGCTTATCTGTTGTTGATTTTGGGCTTACACTCAAGCACAGGGTTCTAGAAATGTGTCGAGGAATTACAGGGTAGGATCATTGAATCTCCCCCTTTTCATCTCTTTTTTTAACGCGTTTGTTCTTCCAGGTCTTTGAAACTGGGGGTGTTCTTGTACAGTTTTGAGGGGTTCTCGAAAAGCGAAAGCAACAAATAAGAGCAGCTAAAAACTGGTCAGAGAACAGGGGCGTGAAGTGGCGAAATGAAAACAAACGTGACGGAGAGGAAATAAAAAATCGTTTCCAAGCTGACAACCAGGGCCGTCGTTCCTCTGGTGGCATTTTCGAAGCCTCCCAGTAGTTTTCAATCTCTTCCCACTCTGCTTGGTCTTTAACATTTCAATTTCGAACTCTGCGAGAGGTACGATTCTATCTCCATCTCCGTCAATGGCAGTATTATGCCAAAGTGGAAATTGGACCTTAAGGGCAGGCACTTTCCCTGCTGCAGATCTTATTAAGTACGTCCCTCTATAATACAACCCAGCTTGACTCTCCGAGACCACACCCCTTCATAGAAACAGACCTGTCAATCACAGCTCCTGGTCAGGCTGTGACGTGGTCCGCTGTGGCATGATTGGCACCTGCTAGGATGTGTGCAGGCTCTGAGGGAGTATACAGAAATGCTGGTGCACCACCGGGAGAAATTCTTTTCCACATCACTGCTCAGCCAGAGTGTTGTGTGTGCATGTGTTAAGTTGCTGAAGTCTGAAAGCTGCTATTTGCCACACAAAGCAGTTTCAGTGTGGAGGAGCGGGGCTGGATGTTGACCATTATATATTCAGAGTCGCAGTATGCAGATACGCAATCCTGCACACCATTCTGTGGAACAGATACGACGCTTCAGTGGTTTCCAAACTCTCTCACTGGACCCAAATTTCCAAAGTAATTTTCCTTGCAACCTAAAATTGTTGTTGTAGACTACTGTGCAGGCCGGCCTGGTCTTTCCAGGTTTCAGAGGAGTAAATCAGCAGCAGACAAAAAGTTTCATTTGGCCTTCCTGACAGAGCAGGACCTCTGGAAAGCTTGGCAGCATAAAGGAAGCAATTTAACCTTTTGATATTAAAGTTTAATTTCAGGACATTGTCAGGACACGTGCTTATCTTCCTGCAACGTTTCCTCAGGATCTGGACTGCACGTAGGACTAAAAAGACTGTAAGACTCTGGAGTTTTGACCTGCTTTTATCTGCCTTGCCTTTATCAGGGCGATACGTGTTTGAAGCTGTCAAATTATTGCCAATTTTCACATTGGTATATCGTAAAAAGTGTCGACATGGGTATTTTGCATATTGAGTTTTGATAAAGGACAATATGTTGACATATCTTACAAAATATGAAAATAAAAATATATCTATATCTACATTTCTTATATTAAATGTCTTACTTTGTATTTTTTGCTATAATTTTTCAGCCATAATTTAGTCAGTTTTTAGACTAATTGACCATCCAGGTTGCACAGAAACGGAGCTTTGGATGCTGCTGTTTGTTGTAGAAGAATAAAACAGGCAGTCAGAGTTTGTTTTTACACAGAGTAACTGCTGGTCTTTGAGACACATACACTTTGAGACGAGGCTCAAGTCGTAGACGACAGACACATTTTATTGTCTCCAAAAGTTTTCCACCACTGCGGCAGGTGATGGTTTATTTGCACAGAGAAGCTTGTGCAGCATTTGGTTCTTGGTGGGTGGCGACATCAAGCCGTCGGTGACACTGTGCTGCAAATGGATGCAGTTATGATGTTTAAACTGTTAATATATGAATTTACAAAGTTGGTTCCCGCTGCAGCTTCAGCTCCAACTGGCCCAACAGCACTGCAAAGCAGATGGAAAAAATAGCTGTCACGCAGGGGCCTATAGCTTTTCGTCTGCATCTGTTCCAGGGTCCTGCTCAGGAGACGGCCAGCTGTGGAGGCCGTGTGAGAAGTTGAAAGGAAACTTCAGCTGCCCTGCGAATCTCACACCATTACTCAGGATGAATCAAAAGAGGAACACTTTGGTCGAACAAAAGGAAAACGAGAGAGGAAGAGAGAGTGAACGAAAAAGTGAAACCAGCTGTCTGGAAGTGCCTCATCTTTGCAACGGTGCGGCGGCGCATGCTCGCGACCGGCGTCCACGTTTGGCCACAATCAAACGCTCAATTTGCCTTTACAGGAATATCAGAGATGTTCGGCCAAGGTCGATTTTTTTTTAGGGGAGGGGGTTCAAGTTAGGCTGCCCTCTTGTATTTGTGCCTTTAAAATATATATGAGGTGTAGCGAGTGCAGACAACAAAGGCCCCCGCTAATTCTTTCCTTTCCTGAGGGGTTAGAGAACACACTGCACCCACATCAATTCTCCAGACTTACCCCCACCGTGCTGTACAGGTGCAACTTTAAAAGAGCTCTCACTGAAGGCGGCCCGGACGCCTGCAGTTAGAAAAAAAAAATCCCTTCTATGGCTCTCCCCTCATGTTTTCTTTTCACGTCTTTTCCCAGCACTCTTTCTTCTTGTGTCATCAATTTAAGGTCAGGGAATTTTTTTTGTTGCATCTGATGCCAGAGTCTGAGTCTGACTTTTGCACTCCGTACTATCGCTTGCATGTCATGGCGGTGATTGACAAATTAAGCTCTCAGTGTGCAGGGGCTCCAACTTTGCAGGAGATTTCCTTTAAATCATAGAAAGCAGGAAGAAGAGAACAAAAACGACTGATCAAAGAGTAAAGTTTTCTGCCAACAGGAAATTATTTTAGATGTGCACCAATGGATGTCAATCAAACCATGAAGCTGGAGTGCCACTACCAATTACACTGAACAAGGAGGCAATACGAGAAAACACTGATCAAAGAATATTTTTGGATTCACAAACTCGTATATAACCATGTAAGGAGACTTTTGAGAGTACAAATTTAAATGCCCAAGATGTAAAATATCAATAATCCTCAGACATAAACAGATGTTATAGCGGCAATGCTCCGTGTGCTGCTCGGAGTTGGGAAGTCGTTCTTCTGACTTTGGTGCATTCATGAGCCTTTAGGTAGAAGAAAATGTGCTTTATGTGAAGTTTTCTAACTAATCTAGGTCAGAGCAACTAATTGTTATATCTTAATATTGTATCACAAAGTACATTGATACACAATACATGAATTTATGAAGAAGTTTCTACTTCTACGTACAAGACGTCAAAGTCGAGCACCAAAATTTTTGCTGACTTTCCAAGTTGTTGTTCCAACTTGAAGGGGCGTCCATGTTAAGTTTCCTGGTCAGGAACTCACTGACGTCACATGACGGTGATGATAAGATGAGGAAAGAGACACACAAACAAAGTGATAGAGAGACAATAACAAAAACAGCAAACATTTTGCTTCACAATGACTGAACTTCAGCCACTGACGAAGACTCTGCTGAGCTTGAACACGAAGCAGAGATCACTGCCTGGCTTCCCCTCATGTATGTGGTATTCTTTGGACTTTGTGACTTTCTGCCTTTCATCTACAATCCAAGACACAGATAACAAAGTTGTCAGGATGTCATTAAAACTGCAATAAATCGCACTGATTAGGTGAAATTGTAACTCATCATGCTAAAGGTTGCTGCTCCTCTCTAACTCTGTACCAGACGAGTTGATCGAGTATTGACCTCAATAGGTCTATAAAACAGATAAGGGTATCTTGCATCCTCAGGAAGAACACCCCATAAACACTGTAAGGCTTTACAGCCCTAAAAGTGAATAACAAACTCGCTTAGGTCATGGATTGTTGAGTTTGGCTTTCAAATCTGCGACACAATCACTTCCTGAGGAAGGCGGGTGTGTGTTTTTATAATGTGCTAGCTCATTTATTAAAAGCTTTTTAATACAAACTATCCACTTGAGTGCCGGAGTTGGATTTTTATGGCACTGCTATATTTTTAAAATTACTCTTTTCCTCTCCAAGAACACCACGTTTTTTTCCCTGTTGACTTCCTTGTTTTAAGAGATTTTGTCTGAAAGAGGGCAGAATTAATAGAAAAGTCACTTTATGTCTTAATAACTTTTAGATAACTTTATTTACAGTGAATGGACTGACAAATCTGTGTACATCTTTCTGTATAAAGCTTTCAACAGCACATAGAGACTGCCTTTAAAGGACACATCGTGTAATAAAACAATGGAATACAGTGTCATCTTCATAACTGCCTCAACAAGACTAAATAAGACAAAACCTGAGTAAAAACAGAGTAAAGAGAATAAAATGAGAAAGAATAGATGGGGGTATTGGTGGGGGATTGGTGTAAATCCTTACCTCATGCTGAATTTAATGATTTAGCAATTTATCATTTTCCAGACTGGAAACTCAGTGAAAAAGGAGAGAAAACTTGCCTTGAATGCTAATGAGACAAGCTGATCAACGGTCAGCTATTATTCAAGCAAAGGTCGCGCTCCCTGCAGAGGAAGTGCACCGCTATCATCAATCTGGTCAGAACGGCCTGCATGAGAAAGGAGCTGGAGGTCGTGGGCGGGGTTAAAAGTTTAGTGCACTGTAGGTGCCAAACAGTACATTCAATACCTTCACACCCCGCTACCACCACCATCTACATGTCAATGGCCCCTGCTTGTTGACTTGGTATGTTCCACTTCCACAGAAGTCTATTGTGGCTTCGTTGTCATTTATCATTTCTTCTTTGTCATCCCACTTTTTCCTTCCTTTCCTCAGTTTCGACCAACTTGGCTGTCAGATTCAGGAAGGGGGGGGGCTGTCTCT
>JBBMOE010000036.1:3188800-3206147 GCA_037975065.1 Chaetodon trifasciatus | reverse complement strand
CTGGGTGATGGGGGTGGAGGGGTGAAGCAGGCGGTGGGGGGGTAAGACACATTGAGTTTGCCAAGTCAGGCAGAACGATCGACAGGAAGCCAGGCAGGAAGGAAGACGAGACTCTCCCCATGAAGTGCCATTGTTTATGTGACGTGACTTGAAGCAGCCAAAAGTGACTGGTGGTGGGCTCCTCGGCTGCTCTGACCCACTTCTCAGAGTGGCACAAAACACTCGGCCTGCAGATGGAAAATGTAAAAGAGGAGTTTTTTCTTTTCAAACAGTGGAATATAAACTCGGTCCAGTCGTAATGAGTTGGATAAACCCACCACACTGAGTTTCCCCAGAGGACTAAAGAAGGTGTTTCCAATTTTACATGTCTATATATATTGTGTAGTACAGCGTGTTGTGCCAAAGTCAACACCTGATTTCTGTCGAAAATATAAAGTTCTTCTTTCTTTTGTCCCCGCACATATATAAAACATATGTTTTAAGCTATTTTGTATCATTGCAACTTGATTTTGCAACACCTGACCTATGTCCAGGGTGTGGTTATAAGCGACTGAAACATCTAGTTAAGGGTTTGGAAAGATGTGGGTTTTGGTCCAAAATTAAAATTAAATGAAAAGTAAAATAAAAGTAAATACTGACTTTCAGCATGATATGTTGATTTTTAACATTTAAGTCTGTTGAACACACAATATGTGCATATCCTCACCTTGCACACCTTGGATATGTTCACCACATATTTACCATTGATGTTTCCCAAACCTTAACTGAGATCTTTGAGTTGTCAACACAAAACCATAAAAATCTTAATCTTACTTTATTTTCCAGGATAAGACACTGGAGGGCTTTACTGACAATGTTTTGCAGATACAACAACGACAAATTTCATCATGATGTTGATAATAAACCACTGACTCCCACAAAATCGCCTCCCAAAACTTCCTTGAAATGCATACATGACCAGGCTGAAACATACTACTAGAGGCTACAGGTAAATACAGCCTGTTGGCCAAATCTGGTGCATTTTTTTAACATGTGTTTTCCCAGTTAAATAAACCAATGAGTAAACTCTCCTCTCTTGTAATATTAGTATCACAAACCACAATGAAATGGACACTCAAACTGTGGTAAACTGTCATCTTGCTCAAATAGCCACAAACAACCAATAAAACATCCCAAATAATGAAGAAGTCCCGCCCTTTTGCATCTCCCAACAAATCAAACAGCGTGAGAGACATCCCATTGGTTCACAATGATTCCCTCCCTGTGTTTTGTCCCGCCCCCAACATCCTGTTTAATCAGGAAATGCATCACATTCAGGAAGTAAAACTGAAATGCCACCAAACATTTTTGTCCCACGTTCACCTGCAGGCCACGTGAAATCGGTCACTTCCTGCTTCTTCACTGGGACTGATGTTTTTTTAATGTGTCGACAGCCGGCCTGATTTGAGGCCTTTGTTTTCCCCACTGATGTGTTTTTAGCTTCACTGGTAACAGTCACACCTGCTGGTGATTTCAAAATGGACAAAGAATTGATTCCAGACATTTAAAGCTTCTTCACTTCCAACATGTCAGAGACAGTTTGGAGAGTGATTTCACCTGTGGAATCACAAGTAAGCTCCAAAGTCGCTGTAATAATGCTGTTCAGTGTCTGTGATGGTTTTGATTTTGGATGCTGCTGAGTTTGTGCTGCCTCACTCATTAGAGTGCAGTAATGTGTTCTATTGTTTCTACATGCTCATCTGGATTGCTTGTTTATTGGTTATTTGTTTACTGATGAGACAGAGCTCATGGATCTGCTCTGATGTTGGAAGAACTTGAACCTAAAGGTGCTTTGCTAATCATTTAATTTTGTGCCAACTGAAAGCCGATTAAAGAAAAGAAAGCATCATTAATCAACAGGAATAAGAATAAAACCCAAAATCTGTCCGCTCTGTCTCTCCTCTGCAGGTTTTTTTGGGGAGGTGAAGCGGTTCACCTGGACTACTGGGAGAAAGATGAACCCTACTGGTCTCCATCTGCTCACCAGGCCACCTTTGGAACTGCTTCTGGTCCCGTCAAACTCTTGGCCTCACCCCGCCTGACTGAAGATCAGCCAGATAGCGTTACCTCCTGACCAATCAGATGCCTGGATCCATACCTCATCCCACAGGTAGGCTTTCCAGCAGACAAGCTGGTAGAAAGAGTACTGCTTTTATTGAGAGCCAACCAATGGGAGCGTGGAGACGTGATCCAGCGCTAAAACAGGGCCAACCTGTGTTTGGTGGTGTTTGTTGAGGTAATGCTGAGTGGGGATAGCATGTCAGTGCTCAGTGTGCATATAGCTGCTGAGTTCAGTTTTCAGCTCTGGCTGTTCCCTCACTGCAGGCAGATGTTGTTTTGCACTCGTGCTTGAGGCTGCTTCTGTTATCTCATTTCAGAGCACTCAGGTTTTCGGTGGTTTTGAAGCTGGCGAAGGTGTAAATGTTTGTCTAATGCTTTGAAAAATCTGATGTTAGGGGTTGAGAATGGTTGAGAGCTTTAAAAGGTCTGTTCACCAACATAAAAGTCACTTTCTCAGCTTTCATAAGGGCTATTTCTTTGTTAGAAAGAAGTTCTAATTAAAACCTCTGACAGTTATGTTTGTGGATTATCCTGGACACCACAAACAGAATCCCATTAACTTCCATTGTTTTGGTTGGAGGTGGATCTGTCATGGCAGGATAAATCCCACCACAGAAAAGTGAAAAAATGTGTTTTTTTTGTTGTTTAGGTGAAGCAGCCCTTTAAAACATTTCTTCTCCTGAGCTTTTTTATTGCAAGTATATTAATTTTAGCCTGTTTGGGGTCTCCGATGGGAGCAGTTTATCCTTCAGATTGTGTGTTTTAGCTTGACGCTTTTAGAAACGTTCGCTTTCCTGTGCTGGTCTGAACTTTCTCTCACTCCTTGTATTGTCCAGCCTGGTGCACCCTCTCCATCTGGCACCTAAGCAGTATATAACACATCATAAAAAGTCTTTGCTAATATCATTTGACCCAGGTCAGCCTTGCGAAACACTAACCCTTGCAGTTTGCTGTTAAATATTGGACTCTACTCTTTGGAACTGTAGTGAAAGCGCCCCCCCCCTTCCGTGCCTTCACCACCTCCACCACCTTTGCCTTCCTCCTCCTCCTCCTCTCTCCCTCTGTGTCCAGTAGGGACCAAACAGACGGCCTGTGTTTGTTTCCCCTCTGGTCTTTCCTGATTGCGCGACCAGGCAAATTCCGGTCGGCTCTAATCTAGCCGTTGCACAGCCACCGAATTAACGAGAAAACCCATTTGACACACATGCTTCCACTTTTCTGTTTGTTGCCTCCCCCCTGAAGTCTGCTTAATTCATACAATTTTGCCTTCATTAGGCTGCATTTCAAGCTGCGGGGCACAGGTAATGCAAAGCATTTCCCCCTTCAAATTGTAGGCTCGAGCCTCGGTTGCTAGGAAGTGGAAGAGCCTCAATTGCAGCCATTTCCTCGCCAGTGCACCGAGAGGTCCTATTACAGCGTTTAGGTCAGGGCAATTGGTGTCATTACAGGCAGCCAACTTCCCTCCACCAAAGTAATGAATTAGCTCAAGCTATTTGGGCTGTATGATTGCAGTTGCCAGGGGAGATGAGTATGAAGTGGGGGGATAATTATGGTATGTATCCCTGAGCGGATGTGTGCCGTGTGGGCCAGCCACGGGGGCGGTTTCCACACTTGTGTAATGGCTTAATGTAGCTGCTGACAGGCAGCCGGGCAACATGGAAAGGTGCTACTGTGCTCTGCTTGTGGACTGTGACTGACATGCCGAACCATGCCAACCTGTTTTAACCCCGCGGCTCATTTACTTCAAATGACTCGGTCCAACGTCCAAGAGTCATTTCTGCTCAGAACCGTTCATGAGGGATGAATAAAGCTGATTGAATTTAATTGTTTACAGAACCTTTTTAAGATAATTTGTATGGTAATAGAGTGTAACTTTATATTATCAGCTGACTATAAATTGTGCTCAAACTTCATTAAGAGTTCCAGTTCTTTACAAGCTGCTGAGACAGGCAAAAGGAAACCATTAACTCTTGGAACACTGATGAATTACCCCCATAATAAAACAATAGTGAACTTTGATTGCATGGCCCATTCATAAAAAGCAGTGAAAACAATCACCAGGAGGTGCTACTTCATTTACACCGACGACTCCTGGAGGGGGGCAAGCCCCGTAATAAAAGCATCAATGATAAATATGCTGTTTATATGCAGTGTGGTTTAAAAAAGATGAAACAAACACAACCTGAATAAACGAGCTTTGCCTAATTTGTTAAAGAAGACAAGGAGGCCAGAAGCCTGGGGTTTGCAGCTCAGAGCTGAATCGCGAGTGCCATGCTCTGCGGTGGTTTCGGGGTGGTGTTGGGTGGGTGGCTGGGTTGAAGGGGGGGGGGTTGGTTGTTTTCTCAATGGGAAGTCGAGCGCTGCAATAGGAACCCTGCCAAAAAAAGGCTCCACCAAACAAAGAGGCCGGTAGGAAATAATGCTGGTCGAGGCTTGTTGGGCCATCTATGGGCTTCTTTCCAAGCTGCTGTAACCAGCTATAAGTCTTTTTATGGGGACACCCTGAACAGGGGGCCCCACCAAGGACAGGAACTTTTACATTTCTCCTTGAATGGGACCTCTGCCAGGGGCTGAGTTCAAAGTGCACTTTCCAGTCATTTGATTTAACTACTTTGTGTATTTGATAGGCCGGCAGTGAAGCACAGGACCTGAAGTAATATTCCCTGATTTTCAGTCTTTGTTTAAGAGTCCAGTCTGAGGGGAAAACGGGACAAAACCTCGTAAACTGTGGGACTCTGTCTCCCTGTGAGCACACACACACACACACACGCATGAACATTTAATTTCTGGCTCTCAAGCCCTCCCTCTGCTTTTCCTCTCCATCCTGCAGATCATATCTCATGTCAGTGAGAGCAGAAAAAAGCACAGCCTGATTATTTCTCAATACAAACACCATGTGTCTGCTGCATCCATATGTCTGTCACCGTGTCTGTTACTGCGGCTGCTTTTTACTTCACTTCTCATGCAGTTTTCTCACTTTTTGGCAAAAAAAGCACGATTGTTTTCATACGATAACAATTCCATATAATGAGTGTTTATCAAACATTTAGCTTCAGCAGTCTGATTCATGTTCATGTTTTAAAAGACATGTCATTTTGTTTTGGTTATGAACTCTGCTATCTGCGGCGCGTCTATCCACATGACAGTCTCAGCTCCTTGGTTAGAGCGTGAGTCTGCACAGGAGTCCAACTTTATCCACAAAAACTCTTTGAAACCAAACCAAGTTTTTTTTTTCTTCTCATATCACAAGCCCACACTGGTTTTAATCAACAGATGAAAGAAATTTGGTGATGAAAAAGCGAGTTGCAGCCTCACGCTGTGGCACAGTGACTGTAGTTTTCCTCTGCTGAACGGGCCATTTGCTGAGCAGTTGCACATCTTGCCAGCGATCAGCACTAAGCCAAACTTTCAGCCTATCTCTGCTGTTAAGCCACTGTTTATGGTGTTCTGCCAAATGGCACCAAAAACAGAGGAATCTGCACAGCGCCACCTGGTGGTCAATGAGTGGTTTGAGGCTGTGGCAAGAATGACCATCATTCACTACATGAAGACAGAATTAATGTTTTTCATAAATAGTGTCTCTTGAGGAGAAAAACAAAGATGCACTCCATATGTTTGAGTGTTTTGCACCCTTCTTTTTCATTGTTGTATTAGAATCTGAATATTTTTGCACACGTATGACATCAGATAATCATTGAATGCCTCCGTAACTTTTGAAAATTTTGGCATTTTTTACTGAAATGAAAAGTTACTGTTTGATTTCTCCACCTCTTTTCCTCAGAAGAGGTTTGCATGCTAAATTAGGTTTGACTTTGACATGAATAAAACCTGTGGACAGAAATTATATTATCTACACTTAATGTGCACAAAACTGACTGAAACCAGTTGGACTTGACTAAAACAGTAGAGTTAACATCTTAAAAGTGCATAAAAGTCACGTATTATTGGAAAGTGCAAAGTTGTTTTACAGAAACCCGAATCACTCTTAAGTTTCAGTGTTGCTGTTAAAGAGGTACTCCACTGATTTAGTACTGCATTTCCATAAAGGTGGGGGACTTGCGAGAGACTAAGAGACAAAGAAGGGTGAAAACTGATGTAGCAGAGGCCAGTGTGCTCTGACTTTTAGTCCTTGGGATGCAGAAGGTGTCCAGATTCTGTTCAGAACTCACTTCTGTGGTTTCTTGTGTTAAAGGACTCCTGAACAGAGTTGGCTTGGGGTTGTTTTTCTTACTTCTGAAAAAAAAGTTAATATGCAGATACTGTCAAATCAGTCAACATCTCAGGGAAAGCTTCTGACATTTCTGATTACATGCATGAAAAAAAAATAAAGAATCTGAGCCAGTGCTGGTTCAGACGGTACGTCCAAGTAAGTCCTGCCTTTTGTTTTGATCTGTGTTCAGCACCAGATGGAGCAAGTATTTCCACACTGGCAAACACAAAGAGTACCTGCAACTTTAGCCAGCCTGAACATCAAATCATTGTGCTCTCCGGTGGTTGACAGCATATTTGGAACAATTCAAATCATCCTGATGCAACAAGAACCGCCCATCCGGTGCACCAGCCAGATCAAAACAAACCAAGTGATGTGATTCCAGCCTGACTTTATGTCCTCTTGAAATGTGGCCTTGTAATGGGTGGTTGCATTGTGAGGATGAAGTCATACTTCTCACAGTGTGTGAGAGAGCGTTTCGCTGCCTACCTTTGGAAGAGAGTGAGGTTAGCATGACAGCTTGATGGATGGTCTTTTTCTGTACACACTGCTTGCGGAATAAGATGATTTCATGTGGTTGTGAGGCCGCGGTGTTCTTGTTGCTCCGGAGCGCTGCAGCAATTAGCACAGTCACCCATTACATTGGCTGTATGATAGGGCTGCAGTGTGTCTAAGTGGGTGTGTACATGTGAAATAGAGAGTTACAGTATGAGTGTGTTTGTAGATGTGAATGTCAAACCTCACGGGACATAATTTTAAAACCACACTTGTAGTTTCATAAGACTACTTTGGCAAATGTTTGCAATGACAAGTGAAATACGTGTTTAAGCTTTCCCAGTAAACAGTTCAGAGCTGTTCAGTGCATGAAACAAAACAGCATCTCATGAATTATTGGACTTCATTTTCCTCCATGAAATTAAGAACTGGAACCATCCACTCCCATAATCAATCAAACTAAAAGAGGATTATAGCAGTCGGACTAATTCAAACCTAAACTGTGGGAGAAAAGAAAAACGTTAAATTATGCGATCATCGTGAAGCACAAACAACAACCAACCATCTGCGTGCATGCGCTGACTTCCTACCAAAAACCAAAGACTGTCTCTCCACCCCGTCCAGTGAAGCAGCGATGGTTGTTCAGCTTCAAACGGCTCACATTCAGCAGAGGAGCAGCAGGCTGCAGGGTGAAGTTTTTGTACCTCTGTGAAATCAGAGTGGACGGGCATAAAAGGTGACGTGGTACACTTACAAATTTTACCATTTGCTCACATCATCGAGGGTCCACGTGTAACAAAATGTATGACCGCTTGGACTGTACCTGTCAACAAACATGAAAACATCAGCCGTAACACTGACCCTGCATCTGTCGGCTGTGTCTGCTTCTTTTTTAGCAGCACGGCACTGTTTGTCGGTGATCAGTGTTGTTGGAGTGTTGTTGGCTCATCAGCTGACTAAACCTGAAAAAGCACTGATAGTGTGTCGAGACAGGAAGTCAGAGTGGATGTTGACTTTGACAGCTTTGACAACGCTTTGCATTTTGTCTCCTGCTAACAGTCACAATGGTTTCTTCTAACTATACTCCTGATCGTTCACTAACCATAACCTCGTACTTTAGTTGCCTCAAGCACATTACTGCATATTAGCCATAGAAGTGGTAGACCAAAGAACGCTCACATGGGGCGTCATGGAAAGAAATGATGGTTAGGAGGGATGGACAGTTTACATAAACACACACACTAATAATCAAGTCAACTCCAACTTCCTCTGATTTGTCTTTCTCGTCGTCTTCCTCCTCTTCATCCTGGGCCCTTGCACCATTCCACCTATCCTTTAGTTATTTGACACTGCAGGAGACGCCAGGCATTCAGGGCATTCTTTGTCCCAGGAGAAAGGAGGAGGGAGACAGGGGGTGAGGCAGCGAGGGGGTGGGCTGCAGGAGGGGAGACAATGCGAGAGGTTCCACTCCATTCGGCTTCAATAAGAGCTCCCCCTCCCAGCACTTTCCACACGCACACACACACACACACACAGATGCACACACTCCTCGACCACCTCCCAGTTCACGGAAGGGGCGGAGCTGAGGGTAGCGGGGCAGTGTGGAGTTAGAGGAAGGGGGAAAAAGAAAGAAAACGCACCCCCACCACCACCTCCACCACCATCCGCCCCTTTTCAGTGTTTCGTGGGATGCCAGCATGTCCCGAGCCCCCTTTTTTCCCACAGGGAGAGAAGAAGAAAAACACTCCTCTTCAGAGACGCCACCTCCCTTCTCCGTGCTTCAGTGACTGAATTTGACTTTGGCATCAGAAGCCATTTGGTTGGACTTGCCTTGATTTATTACCATCCTCACCTGCTCCGCTCCGCTGCTTCATGTTTTGGCACGGATAGGTGCCGAGGCTTGTTTGGTACTTGATTGGTACATTTCCTTCTCGTATTAAAGGATGACTCCGCTTTATTACAACACGGGCTTTACCGCTGTGGTTTTGGCTAACATTCATAATAACACTGTTCTCACCTGCTGAGATCTGGGAATGTTTTCATGTTTGCTCACTTTTGCTTTTACCTGTTTACAAGCTGCTTGTTTCTTGCCACGTTGGATTCGGTTGTAGCCATGCTTTCAGATATCAGTGGTGTTTGTTTTCTTCATGCGGCACCAACAGCAAGCCAAGTTTTCAGTTTGTCCATTCGTGTAGTACTTTGGTTTAACTAGCACTTTGGTTTTCTTTACATTAACCATGACAACCTCTCAAGCTAGTGTAGCTGTGGACTCTTGTTTACTCGTTTAGTAGCACAAAGCATTTTTGTGATCTATCAAAGCAACAAACCTGCTCCACTGTCACTCCAAAACCCAACAATGAACCATAAATGACTGTCAAGAACGGGAAAACGATCATACTTCTTGGTTTGTTTAACATCTTTTCTGTGTCACGTTGCTGTTTTAGCTAACTTTGCACTATTTCTTCTTGTTGTTCCCAATAAAACAGGGACCTAAAGTCTGTTTCTTTGCAGCTGTAGGTCTTAAGAGGACACCATTGCTGCCTGGGAAATGTTTGTGTGTACTCACAAAGTTTCCATGAACTGATCATGAAATCAGTTATACATGGCAGCAAAATGGGCATTTGTTTGTAGATAAGAGCCAGATTTCTTCTTCTTCCCTTTTGCTGTGGAAGTCTCTGGATACTCGATCGCTGTTTTTCATTCGAAAATGCTGGATGTGTTGTCTGTTAACATCATGTGTGGTTTCACAACTTATTAACATTTAAAATGGAAAGGTTTGTGTGGGAAGATGGAACCAATTGCTTTTATTGTTTTTATTTCTGAAGGGGGAAGTAGCAGTCATACTTCTCAAACCACACTTGTTCCAGAGACTTTAACTCTTTGGTATTGTCATGTAATTTAGCAGCAGAGCACCACCTTTACAAAGGAAAGTCCCAGTAATGACATGGTGGCCATCTTGGCTGTTTATGTGCCTCTCAGTACTGAGGTAATGCAATTTGTCTCTATTTATTAAACCGGGCAGGCTTGGAGCAGATGCCCACTGTTATTACAGTGAAAGCAGAGCAGGAACCAATAAGTCTTTGTGAGAAAAGAGGAAAATGAGGTAGCCAGCAACAGTTAGCGCTCCAACATGACAAAAAGCCCAAGTAGAATGTAAAAATAATCCAGCATAAAATAATTCCATCCCAAATGGTCTTTTAAAGACATGTTACAGACGGTAATCATGAATGTAAGCGACGTCAGCCAACCTCAGCCTCAACTGGGGCATCCAGCGTTGCGTTGTGGCGTAAAAATTACAGCCGTGGCCGGAAACAGGGAGTTACTTTTTTATCTGACCTGAATATTAACATTCTTCCGGAGCTGCTGGGTGAAACCATAAGCCTGTGTTTAAGAAATATCACTGCTGTCTCGGAAAAGCTATATATCTGCAAAATGTGTTTTTTCAGGAATGGAGAAAAGAAAGCTTATCATTGTGTTTCACCCATTACACAATGGGATTTTCTCCAGGCAGCACAAACAGAGAAGTCCTAAACCTTCTTAAACATCTTCTTCAAGTTTCACTGCTGTGGTTTTCAGCTGGTGGTTTGGATGCTGGAAGGCTTGATGAAGACCTGATGTCTTCCTCTGCACACGAGCTGCTGTGCTCCCGTCGACTGCGCTCACCTGTTGCCGTTTGGCCGATCTGGATGAAATCTTCTCTGCTTTGAGTTGTGAGAGGCCTCAAAAAGAAGCGGCACGCTCTTCTTCTTCTTTTGGCTGCTTCCTGTTTGGGGTCGCCGCAGCGGATCATCTGTTTCCATCTCGCTGGTAAACCGTCCCAACTCGGCACAGAAATCTGATTTTTATGATCCGTATATTTGATTTGGCCTCTGCTGCGCTTTTTACTCTCAAACGAAAAAAGTGAAACTGAAAAACAAAAAAGATATTTTTAGTCTCTTGCAGACTTATGTTTTTGATTTATATCTAACAGTAAGTCTGAGTTGTCTGTGCTTTAAACAAGAAACGCTTTTCTGACTGAGAGTCACACGATGAGATGAATTTCACTGTCATGACTGCGTGTTAAGAGGCGGGGGGTGATTAGCCTAGCTTAGCATGAAGACGAAAGCAGAGGGATGCAGCTCGCCAGGCTCTGCCCAAAGTTAAAAAGTACACATATGAACACATCTGAAGTTGACAAGAATCCAGGAAGTCACTGATCCCAACTGTTCGTCAACAAATAATTAAAAAAAAAAACACAAAACATGCAGAAATACAACTGATTCCAGCAATTCATATTTAGTTATGTTTCTGTTGTGGACTTTTATACTCTTTTTGCTGTTTGACCGGTGTCCTTTGGTATGTCAGCCCTGTTTTTGGCATCCATCGCTATTTATAAGTCTTTATTGGACTTCCTATTTTCTATCACTGTGATTGATGGATCCATTCAGCAATAAAAAAACACTATAAGCAGGAAATGTATTTTACGTTGCTTCTGTTTTGTGTAAAGGAACCTTAAGAGGAAGCAATGCAAGGAAATGTTATTTGGCAGCGTTTTGAAGCGGGACTGTACACTCTGCAGCCATCTTTCATCGGGCAGTTCAAAGAGCATAATATGTGCTCTGTGTTTAACTCATCTATGAACAGATTAAGATTAGACCTTTTGTTATTTGGCAGCAGTGCATGCAGGATCTGAACAACATCACAGAAATGTGGATCATTTCACAGTGAGAAATCTGAAAGAACAGTAATTCGCTCTGTTTCTCTTCCTAAGTTACTTTTGATTGGTCAGTTTGCTCAGTCTATTATAAGTGTATAAAGTATAGGTGTGGCTTTGCGTTAAGTGGTTGGTCAAACTGTCTTTTTTCATTTCAGAACGGCTCTGCATCAAGCTGGACTGGCCATCTGAAGTGCAGTTAAACATGTTTTTAGCTTGGTTGTATCATGTCTATATTTAAAGCTGTGTGTATAAATGTATATGTGTGTGAGAGGCAGAGAGGGAGAACGAGCGAGTCAGTCCCAGAGGCCTGTAGATAATAATAATGTTACAGGAGGAGGATTGTGGTCTGCATTCTGGAACAGTTTATTAGGGGGAAGTCTGCAATTACATATTTTCTGGGTAAACATTAACTAGTTCTGTATCGCAGGCCTTCACAACAACAGCAGCCTGGACTGTGGCAGGCTTCGGCCTCCGCTCTGTACTTGCATTGTTCACTTTTACTAGAGCTGTTGCTGCAAAAGGGGCTGAGCACAACAGTCTGCTTTATTTTAGCAAACTATTAATCTAATGCTGGTCGTTTCCAGTGGAGGAAAGTTTACAGTATTGTGGTTTCACCCAGAAAGCCTTACAACTCATAGGATTAAAGGACTGTATTAAACAAAACTGCTAAAAATACAGCACAGCAGCTGGTTCTGGGAGCTTTTTCCTCCGCTGTAGATTAGCTTTTGAAGGATTTCTTATAGTGATGATTTCATTGTTGTTCCACTGTAGCCTCCAGGGTAGTTTAACAATGCTATAGTTGTATGTTATGGCTACTGGTCATTAATACTCCAGCTTAAGTCAGTGTTTTCTGTCAGTTTGAAGTTGTGAATGTCTGTAAAAACCACAACAGTCACAAGCCACAGCAGCTATGGTGGAGACATCAGCGAGATGGATGAATCAAAGCTGCAGCATATTCAGAATTGGGGCAATTGGAGCGTATCTTTGTTCCCCTGTTTACCATGCTCCATGTTTCCTACACAGTATTGTGCTGATATACATTAACCGTCCTGTTGACTTGGTAGTTTAGCCAGATTCACTACAACTTTATTTTGAGCTGTGATGGATGTTTACAGTGGACAGTCTGGATTATAATTTCAACATCTGCTTTCATTTTCTCTTCCAACTGAGTTTGATTAACTGGGGCTTTGTTACAACCTTTCTTATTGTCCACCTGTTCATGTTTCTCGTCCCACCAGATCTATTTTATTGAACTTGCCACATTCTCAGATCTCATCAGTGACTTTGGTGAAAACAGTGTTATTATAACTGACTAACTGAGGCCAGAGGTGGTTGTGATGCACTGTAAGATAATTTTAACCTCCATGGTCCGACGTTTCTCTTCTCTCCTTCAGTTTTTATGTACGCGAGCTTCCACCTCTGATTTCTTTTATTACAGAACCAAATATTTTAGTGCAGCTCATATTTAGTTTAATGTAGCTCTAACTTTGAAATGCTCCTGTTTTGCTAATCTATATTTCTACTGATGCAAATTAATTTACTAAAACCACGAACTGATGTCAGCGGTAATATTGCTGCTAAATTTGCAACGCTAAGCTCAGCTAACATCCTTGCACGCATTCCACTTTTTGCATTCACACAGTGCAAAACACACACAAACACGCTGAGTGTTCAGAGAAGTCATTCCTGTGTCCACCAACCACATCGTGCATCATCATCATCATCATCATCATCATCATCATCATCCACAGAGCAAAGGTTTATAAAGAAACAGAAGAGGCAGAGCAGGAAGAAGAAGAGGAGAGGAAGAAAGGCAACTCATAATAGCTTACAAATGTTGCCTCTCTCTCTCTCTCTCTCTCTCTCTCTGTCTGTGTGTGTGCCCATCTGAGGGCAATTTCCAGACCGGGGCAGTTGTGATGGATCTCTGCCTTTCAGGTGTAATTATTTTAAGAGAGATTGAGCTGTTAAGCCCTTGAAAAACATCACAGAGGCTCAGTGAGTGTTTATGCTTTCCATTCTGTCTCTGAGGTCCCTGCAGGGGGACCGACTCCTTCAGCAGATCCTGCACCCAGTGACGCAGCACATCGCTGTATGTGACCTGTTCAGTGCTGACCTGCAGACTGTAGCCTGTGTGAACAACCAGACGTGAGTTTTATGTAGAAATGCTCAAATATTTGAGTTTTCTTAAAAGACAAAGTGGAGCTGCAATGGAAGTAATCATCCTCAACAAGAACCCACAAATCTGTACGAAGCACTTTGGTGAGACTAAACTTGGGTTAACAGAAATGACAGGAAAACAAAATGATAAAAGAAAATGAAATAAACAAAGCAACTCAAAATATCTGGTCTCGAAGAGCCCGCAGTTATCCTAAAAGTAGTGCAGCCAGACTTAAAACAAGAACATTTGTCTGCATGCAAAGAAATTCTAGCTTTGACAAGTAGTTTTGTGCTTGTCAGTGTCGATCAAACAGCTTTTTAATGTTTGAAATCCCAGTTTCAGGCATTAAGTTCCTCAGGACCAGTGATAAAATATCAGCAAGAAGGTCTAATATCTTGATATGATAATTAAGGACAAAAAAGCCTGAAACAAGTGAATTGTCTGCCTTGATTTAAGATATTTCACTTGCTGGGATCTCACTTTTTGCAGTGTACTGTTTCCAGGTGTCTCAGACTGTTAGAGTACATCTCAGGGAGGGGGTATGTATAACCGGCGGTGGAGGTGGGGGGCGGTTTCTCTTGGAAGACATTCATAGCGGTGCACTCGATTGTTCACATGAAAAGTGTCAGAAGAGGTTGTGTAAAGAACAAAAAAGAGAGCTAGAGGCAAAACTTTCTCACCTGCGCACAGCTGGCCAATCACAGCGTGAGATGGGTGTGAATGTTGGATCATCAGTCGTACACAGCTCCCCCGACCCTGCTTCTATAACTTTATTACTTAATGTTGTCACAATACTTTTATGTAATATATGAATCAGTCCCAGAGGTCAAACCCAGGTCCAGGAGAGCACAGTGCTGTAACCTTGACTTGATGTTTACTGTGATGTGTTACAGGCTGTAACTCAAGCAAAGTTTCAGGAGTCTGGGGGTGTCATGTTGACGCTGTCCCCTGTCCATGTTCAGCCAAGGAGCTTTGTTGCAAGCTATAATTTCCTGTCTGCTGTCCCTGTTCCTCTATCTAAGAAATGGGGGGAAAATCCCTAAAAAATCCTTTAAAAAAGCAAATTCCAAGAGTCTCACAATAGACAAACCAACGGATGCCTGGAATGGTCTGAAAAATCTATAAAAACATCTAAAATACAGCTGCTTAGTTTGCTAAATGATAAGCACATTTATCTGGGAATTAAACAGCTGAGTACATAGTGGAGGGCGGCACGGTGGCGCAGCAGGTAGCGCGCGTGCCTCGCAGCAAGAAGGTTCGATCCCCGGGTCGGGCGGGGGCCTTTCTGTGTGAAGCTTGCATGTTCTTCCCGTGCATGCGTGGGTTCTCCCCGGGCACTCCGGCTTCCTCCCACAGACCAAAAACATGCTCATTAGGTTAATTGGTGACTTAAAATTGTCCCTGACCGGCTCAGGGTGTACCCCGCCTCTCGCCCGTTGACAGCTGGGATAGGCTCCAGCCTCCCCCCGCAACCCCGAAAGGGATAGTCGGGGCATAGAAGATGAATGAATGAATGAGTACATAGTGGATGGAAATTTTGTGAAAAGATGCATGCAACAAACATTGTTTTTTTTATTACTAGCAAACATACTTTGAATTCATTCATTCATTCATTCATTACCCAGTCGTCTCAGGCCTCAGTTACATGAACGCCTCCCTCAGTTACCATGGAGCTGCTCTGAGCTCCTTTCAGCACAGGATCACTCTGGGCCTCAGGACGAGGTGAAGAAAAAAAAAACACGGTGCCGTTAGTGCCCGAGTTACTCTCCGTCCAGCCAGCAGAGAAGATCTTATCTCACCAGAGAGGAAGTTCGCTTTGATGACTTCCATAAGTGAAAGAGAGCGCAGAATAAATTTCATGTTCTTTCTCTTTAACCTCCACCTCCACCATCCCTGCTGCTGTCAGCTTGCTTCCCCCTTTCACTGCAAAAGCTTTGTTGAATTTGACAAACATAATATCTACCTTACAGAATAAAAGCAATGCACATTATACAGCAGATGTCAAATAAAGATATGTATTATTCTAAAAGTGACTTATGGAGGATGCTTTCATTTTGTTACAAAACTTGCATTTCAGTCAGCAGTCTGTTTGAAACGGATACACACCATTTGATTAATAATTATGCATCACGCCTGGATGTGTGCGCACATGTCTGTGTTTCTTTGTCGTTCCAAAGTGGCCTTTTCTGCCTGCAGACTGGAAACACCTTTCCTCCTCTTTCACCCTGGACAATAGCAGAGAGGACCAAAGAATTTCTATTTGTGCTCGTCCTTTGTCACGCTGTATTAGCGTTATTTCCAGCCACCTGAGCCCATCACACTCGATCAAGGGCCATCTATACACACAAGTCAAAATCATTCCATTAATAAGTCACCTCCGTGGTATTTAAGTGAAGCTTGGGATTTAAGACTTCCTCTTTGCTTGGAGGAATTCGCCGGGCCTTTCGGAGCTACCTTTGTGTGACTTATGTGCCTCCGGTGGATTAGGAGTACTCAAAAGCCATTTAAATCACAATCCTCTGCGTTCCAAAGCAATGCTGGAAGGACAATGTAGTGTAGTGGAAAAAAAAGCCCAACAAGTACTAGGCTGATAGTTATAAAGCAGCCATATTCCAAAGAAGGGCCCATGAATAAAAGTGCAAACCCCTCTATTAGGGGGATGTGCCTGAACTTGAGCTGAAAGGAATGTTTTGGATTCACAACGATCCTGTGTGTGAGACTTTGTGTGTGTGTGTGTGTGTGGTTGTGAGGGTTGAGTGCATGTGTGTCTGAGTGTGCGAGAGCATGAGTGTGCTGCAAAGCTCGGCATGAATAGATGACTTGACCCCAGGTTAGCATGTTTCATGTATGCGCAGGAATTCACTGAAAACTGAATTCAGCGTTGTGCACAGCTGCAGACTGCTTCCTCCGTGGTACCACGGACATTCTGCATATCTGATACAGCCATGAAAGATGGCCTCTGTGTAAAAAAAAAAACATCTGCGTAAAAAATTATGCACGCTTTCAGCCGGCTGCAGCCATGCTATAGCTCTATCCATATCTGTTTTTATCATGAGAGACTGTTTGTGTGCCTCCTCACAAGCTCGTGTTTGTGCGTCACATGTGTGGTCAGAAAAAGCGAGGCCGTTTCCTCCTGAAAAATGCCGGGAAAGGGACATAAATCTCCGCGGCTCCCGGTGGGACGTCACGGAAAACGGAGACCTTAAAGGCAGGCAGCCTCGCAGCTCGGGGGAGGAACGCAAACATCAATCGTGGAATCCAAGGAGAACGTGTTCTGGGTCCTGTCGGATGCTTAAAACCAGGCCAGGAAGTGTGTGTGTGCGTGTCTGACTGCGCTTGGCTTTTCTCTGCATATGTGTGTGTCTTTGTGTGGATGTGTCGGTGGATTTGTATGTGTGTGGATGCACGGTGAAGGCTTCAGTGTGTGCGCAGACTTCTCTGAAAATGCCCTCCCAGACTCCCCTTCTGGGGTGGAAACGGGCAATAAATAGCAGGGTATCTCCTGGCGGCGGTCCAGAGACCGAGGCCCTGGCAAGGAAGTGACTCATTTCAGCGGAGAGAAAAGGAGGGGTAGGGGATAAGAGGATTTTTGTGTCTCTTATTATCAGTCAGCCAAGGCAAACCACACTGGCAGGCCAAAGAGGGAAGAGAAGGAGGTGGGGAGGAAGTGGGAGGAGGAGGGGGG
>JBBMOE010000036.1:3168816-3188402 GCA_037975065.1 Chaetodon trifasciatus | reverse complement strand
ACTGAGCTGCCCCTGTTTTCCAAGCCAAAGTGTTTCAGGTAGGTAAGTAAAACACCTGAGTAGACAGGGAATGCTGTTTTATGTGTTTGTGGCCATGCACTGCATGTGTATGTGTGGCAAGAGCTGGATGAGGGTCTGGAGCTAATGTCAGCCAAACACTTCTAAATTTACTGGTGTGTGCACAGGTACAGTCAAACTTTACCCTTTAACGGAAAAAACGTTTTGGCCGTCATTCCCAGCAGTTATGATGAAAATATTTGATGCTCTACGAGCATCAAAATGCTTGAGATGCAGAGATTCCAGCGGGCGCGTCTCCTCCGTTCATCTGCAAACCCGACCAGTTGCGTTTCAGAAGCAGAGCTGGTTGCCTGCCTGACTTGTTGATTTGCTGAGATTTAGCTGATTTGCCATTTTTCCTTGATAGTTTTCCTTCTACCACGGGGAAGTAGGCGTCATTGGCTGGGGTTTCCTTTTCTGGTTATTGTTGAATGAATGGCAGCTATCAGCTCCGTCAGAAGTGTCGCAGAGGGAACGACGATGTTACACGGTGGAGTTTGGGGGTAAGATTTACAGGCAGACTTCAAATTTGACCTACGGTTCTTACCGTAGTTGTGCATATGGACATTTTGGGTCGCTTTTGGTTTCGCACATTAAACATGAACATCAATTAGGAAAGCATAAAAGCACATATAAATACACAGGGGATCTTGTTAAAGCTAATTTGGAGCCACCTTAAATATGAGGGTGTTTTTATCCTGTAACCACATCATAAAAGCTTTAAATTTGCTGTTGGTGAACACTCCATCATTGCTGAGCGGTCAACAAAACAAGAAATAGTTAAAAAAGAAAGAATATTTAAGTGAAAATAGGACTGAAAAGACATCCCAGCAGTGGCACACTGCGTGACAGATGATTTCTAGGAAGACGCCACGCCAGTGAGCGCTGAACATCAAAGACGGCGAGAACATTAAATAATGAGAATCTTGCTGAGTTGCACTTTCAGGCATTTATCTGGCTGTTGTATCCACAGCAGCAGCAGAACAAGCCTCCTGTTCCCATTATCAACATTACACATCCGGTCTGAAGGGGCCTTTCAACTACATAATCATAAGTCACACAATGAAAAGCCACCACTGTTGAGCAATGAACACCTACCTCCACTCTGTCCCATCTCAGTTCCCAGGTGGGTGTACAATATGGCAGACCTTTGTTCCGTGTGTGTGTGGAAAAGCACACACTGTCAACACGGCAGAGAAAAGCTAATATTTACCACGTATGGCCTCGGCTTTAATATTAGCTCGAGGCGCTAGTCGAGGGAGAACAGAGGTCTCACTCTGGTCTCGCTTCCTACCCGAAAGCAACATCCCCAAAAACATTTTCAGTGCTTTATTAGACAAGACAGAGGAGAAAGTCTCTTAGAAACAAAGCTGGAGGTGGTCTGGGTGGTGCCGCACATCAACAAGGAACTCCTGCTTCTTCTTCTTTAGATTTTGACGTTGCTGAAGGGTTTGATCGCACGTATTGAGGTTTGTGTACCAATTCTTTTTTAAATTTTTTCCTAAATTGTAATATCACAATGTCTAAATTTCACTTTTACTTGCAATCAGCTTAAATTTCAGAGTGAAAAAGGAGGTGAGAATCAACATTATGAATGTCTTAAGTATGAAACTATCACAAGCAGCTACTCAGAGTATCTGCAATACAGGCAAATTACAGGGATATCAACCAGATGAAATGTCTGCAATTACATAATATCTTAGTTTTAGCTCTTGATGACAGAGCTAAGCTTTCCGTGGCAGTTTAAATGGAAAAACTCCAGTGATTAAAACTCACATTTCTCTTTTGTACAGTACATACAGTCTTACAATAGCCTTGTAGTAATCTCCACAGTGATCTTCTCCAATCCACACAGCAAATACCCGGTGCATATTTTCCCTCTCTGCTCCTGAACCGAGTTCCAAACAGGAAATGATCTCGGGGCCATTTCTATCCTCGTGGCCCGGACCAGCGGAGAGCATATTCAAGACGCTGGCTATGTCCCCCGTCTCAGGAAAGAACTCCAGACGAGTTCTTGTCCAAGCATTTCAGTTAAATACCGCATGAAATCGCCAGAGGATTTGAAATGAGTCAAGCTGTGGGGCTCTGGCGCGGGACCCACATCAATATCCTACTTATGCCGGTGGCCAGGTGTTGAGGGGAAATTCTCAATTGAATATTGTATCCAGCTTTCTGGGAGCTCGGGGAGCTGTATCTTGTGTGGATATTCGTTTCTCCGCCTCGCTATGCGCCCCGTCTCCTCTCCTTCCGTCTTGTTTTTGGCATTCCTCCGATCCGGGCCGAGTGCAGTCTGCTGTGGCTCCCACTTGCACACCTGCCACGAAAAAACAGCTGTGGTCCGGCACAACATCATTAGTGCAGCTGAAAGAGAAGGAAAGGCCTGCGCAGCCGCCCCCCCCCCCCACCCTGTGTTTACTCTCCCCAAGAGTTCAACTGCAGGGCATCTGTACAATGGACAAACATTTTTACGATAAAGACGTGCAAAAACGGCCCCCCCTCCATGTGCTCTTATGGCTAAGACGTGTAACACGATCACAACGAAACCTGTGGGAGAGCAGGGGTGCTGAAAGAAAATTTTATACCTCAAGATAAATATGTCTTTTTAGGGTGTTCACTCCACGCAGCTGTACAGTGGAGGGCTTTAGGGGTAACCCTTGTGCATTTATCCCTGTGCAGCTAGGGTTGCTGCACAACCATGACCGAGGGTTTTGGTAAAGCATGAAAAATGAACTCTCTTAAAATGAGGTTTTGACCTCGCAGGCAAGACCTCTTAACACCAGACCAGAAATCTCTCATCAAGCTGCGTATTTACAAGCAGTCAAGAGACACGGGAATGTATTACGTATATTGCTGTAATCGATACGTGCTTGGTGCATGCGGAGGACAAGGAGAGAGGAAGTGCTTCCATTGATTTGTAAAGATACAGGAGTGTAGGCCTCTCTTAACAGCCTCTGTTCTTCCAGAAAACAGAGGAGGGAGATTTGACCCCTGTGGGTACCAAGGGCTGCTCCGGAGAGCAGACGCCAAGCCACAGACCCAAGACTCCACTGTAAAAAATGTCCATTTTAACAAGTCTCTTTATTTTGCTCAAGTGCTGCGAGGGAGATTTTCACTGCAGCCGGTTATTGTGGAAATCACACTTCACTTCTCCGAAAGAGCTGTAGCACAAGGACTGACTGTGTGGTTTGTTTGTTTTCAGCTAATGCTTGAATCATCAGTCAGAGCTTGCATCACCGTTCATGATGCAATGTTAAGGTGCTGCTTCTGAAGTTCAGTCTAATCCTGCATCTAACTGTTTCCAGTTTAGTGCAAAAGTCAACCTATGTAAGTCCAATATAAAAGGTTAATGGCTCAGCGATGAGCTATCCATACCCACCTGTAGGAGCTAGTTGATATTATCTGAACGGACACATTTGAGAGTGGAATGAGAAGACGGCCATCACAGAGAGGGCAAGACGCATTCATTATCTAAATCTGGGGATAAAAGCGTGCTCACGTTCAGAGAGTCTTTTTCTGGAAGGCATTCATTGTCGTTGCAGATGGTTTCCTCATGCATTCTCATCTCCCCTCACTCGGCCAATCACTGCATGAAGTGGGTGTAGAGCTACTGATTTGGTCATTGACACAGCGAATTAATACAGTTCTACTTGAGGATTTGTTTGTTCATGTATTGAACACATCTACGCAAAATTACCACAATGCAGACTGCAGGGGGTTAAATCACAGCTGATCAGTACTGTTAACTTGGCATTTTCAGGACTTTCATTGTCTGTTTAGAAGCTCTTTTGGGGCTTTTGATACAGTTTTAAAGTTGTAAATCCTAACAGCGTGTGCTCAAATGAGTGAAGATGACAAAGCATGAACTGGTGGTGTCTTTAACCAGATACCTGCAACCCAACAAATCTGTTCAAGCTGGAGAGCAAACGTGCCCTTTTTTAGTGCTTCACTCCACTCCAGATGGTTATGATAACATATAATTAAGAACAAACAACAGTACAGTAGAATGCTGGTTCCAACTTTAAATTAGTTTTGCAATTTCATGGTCACCATTCGAGGTCGATAAAAGTACAACTTAATTCCACTTTTTATCATTTCATTAAATGAAGTTTGGTAGCGTGACATAATTTCATTTCTTTTTCCAGAGCAACTCCACTTATTAAAGAAATACTGAATTATTGGAAAAAGTGATAACAAGGTCGATCCCTCCACTTATTTCAAGGTGATGTCATTTGGCTGAAGAATTTTCTGGGAACAATTGTAGAGAAGTGAAATCATCTCTTTTCCCTGTTAGCTGTTTTTCTTCCTCCGAGTAGAAAAAAAAAAGACTCGACGCTGGATTAAGTAACCTGTTTAGATGAATATTTCTTGCAGTGGATCCCTACCGGAGAAAATCAATCCGTCACCACGCGCACAGGAAGGAAGCCTAGGCTGGGGAGAGATACTGCTCTTAATGACATGTCTCTGTGTGCCTGGACCAGAGGGGGAAGTAACCGGATATTTAAACAGAGATAAGAGTGTGTGCCAAAGGGGCCGGTATTGGATATGACTGAAACCCCATGGCAACCGGCCGGGGCTATCGGATATGGAAAGGTAAATAGTAATGCAGCCGTAGCATGTTTTAATGCTGTAAATTAAAAGCTCATGTAACATTCATGTGAGGGTGATATATAGGTGGCCAGCTTCTGCCAAGTTTTCATTAGTGATTTCCTCCAAGCTTTTAGCAGCGCGCTTGTTTTAAATCAAGATTTGGAACATGCGTTTTGGCTCATCAGGATCTGTAAGCAGAAATCAGATATGCTGTATTTCCAAGCAAGAACATTCGCTGCCATACCGTGATGAAGGAGATGAAAGTATCATTTGCTTAACCCTCTCAGACAAGAGGAGGAAAGAAGATGAGAAAAATGTGTGTTGGTACGTGGTGGGAATGGTGGACCTCTCTTACCTTTCTTTACATATACTGTATATACTGATATAATCTACTCCTACATTTTCCAGAATGGCTTTGACGAGGACAGGCCTCAACTTGTCGCATCCAGCTGTGGGTTATACAAGTTCCTCACAGCTTACCTGCAACCTGTGCTGTGGTTGTACTGCATTCTGGTATGATGAGGCTACTGTGGATGGAGGAATCAGTGTTTTTGCCTCCTATGACCATCCTTTCTGAGTCTTTCCCTAAACCAAGAGGTCCCTTAGAGAAATGAAACATGCTCGCCGGAACGTAACGTAATGCAAAGCACGCATGTTTAAGCACAACTCCGTAGAATACTTGTAATGTGAACTGTAGCCAGAGCTGTAGAGTCCTGTCTCAGAGTACTCTAAAATCCTGCTGTAATATTTTGGTGTCTTACAAGCCTTCAAACCTTTCACTCATACCTGTTGCAATACAACCTCCAATTCAGTTCTGCCTTGGAAGTGTTGGAAATGCAACTCCATCAACAGCCCCTCATGAAAAAATGCCATCCTCATTCATTTTAATAAATACAGGGCTCTGACACAGCAGGAATGCTAACGGCAAAACAACGCAGGGTTGTCTGCCAAGAAAAGTGTACTCACAATGCAGCGTCATCTGGCAATGCACTACTTTACTCAGTCAAGCTTGTGGAGGTGCACGTTCTGCATACATTACAGTGTAAACTGTTTAAATCTATTGTTTACCTGCTGATCGCTGAGATCATGATTGTGATCATGACAACTCTGTTTCATATTTTTATGAAAATCTGTGCAGTGCTCAGGTGTCTGATATGCCTTCAAACTTGTGGATGTGTTACTCAAAGTGGATCTCCTAAATTGTAATTGTCCTTCTTAGCAGTTCTTGAAACAACAGGCACTCAAGGACAAAAGATTTCTGCAGCATATGCATGTTTCCATGTTCCATGTTTCCATGAAAGCGCAGAGGAAATCATCATTTTAGCACAGTCAGACAACAAAGCAGTTGTTTGTCTATGCTGCTTAAACGGATGCAGAGGTTGAAAGGTTCACTGAAAATCCTGAAAGTACCGACAATCTAGTGAGTGTTTTTTCTAGAGATTTTTCTCCTTCACTACATTACCTCATCGAAGCAATTACCAAATAAAGTTTAGTTTTATATTTTTCTTTGCCTTCTTTTTTCAAAATGTCAACTTCATAACTCTCATTCAAACCTCACATTGCAAGCACCCTCTAAATTGTAGTCGGTTCCAACCTTCATAATGGATGTAAAAACTGAAGCATGTACACTGGATGAGTCAGACTCTCCATTCTCTAAACCACCAATGCTCAAGGTGCCCATGAGCAAGGCATTAAACTGCTTGGCTCTTCTAATGGCCATAGATAAAACCTGTCATAGCTTTGGGAAGTTCCCGGAGATGAAAGTGACGTGAAAGTGAAGCAGAAAAGAATAAATATATTTTTTAAAAAGGGGAAAAACAGCAGTGTCATCTTTTCCTTTTCTTTTCACTGCCCTGTATCAGTCGGCTCTGTTGGGTCTGCATAGCCAGATCAGGTTCCCTCGCTCAAAAAGACTCTTGTAATAGGAGCAGGTTAGCTTTGCACATATAAAAATACACAAGTTTGCTGCTCTCTTAGTGGGTTGGACCTGAAATCATATGGAACATATCTTTCCTTTGCGGTTTCATGATAATGCTCCCAGACAATGCAGCCTTCGCCAGAGGAAATGATTAAACTGTGTTTTGTGGCGTGTTTGTTTTACTTTAAGCCATTTGAATCATTAGTCTCTCTGGAAACCATGAGATGTATTTCTCAAGTCTCAAGTGTGCGTCTGAAGAGTTGTTGACATTTTGAGATTTTATATTTTATGAATCCATTTATTTGTTCAGAGTGGTTAAGTCTGAGTCTAACAGTGGAGTCATCTTAGATTCAGTCTGGTGGTACAGTGTGAGGCTCACAGCTTCCACAGTTTGCCAACAGTAACAAAATATTCCTGTGATGCGACGGTGATCACGTATGACAGAAATTCCAGAGAAGGTAACGGGAGCTTGAAGAGGAAGCAGAGGTGGATGTGGATCAGGGGGATGAGGGTATCATGAAATATTTGCTCAACAGATGGGTTTTGAGCCACTATTGACTGTCACTACCCCCCCCCCCCCCAACCCTGACATACACACACTCTGTCCATTTTCAAGCACCTCCAACCATTGGCAAGGCCGCAGTCCCAACCTCCGCCGGCCTCGGGATCAGGTGATGCTCTGCAAAAGGATTAGCAGCAACTGGATCCTTTTGGCATAGGCACAGGAATTTTCATTACAATGATCTTGGGTGTGGTGTGCCAGGAATGCATCCTCAATAGGAAGGAGAGGAGGTGCAAGGTAGTGGTGGGCTGGAGGGGGTGATGGCGGTGGGAGTTTTGGCGTTTCACGTCTCTTCCCAGTCCAATACCTCATCGCATCTTATTCCTCTTCTCATGTAGGGTTTTCAAAACGTGAACACCACCAGCTGCTGTCATGTATGTACATGAATTGACAAGTGGAATAGAAAGAATACATTCAACAAAAAAACACTCTGCACAATAACAACATAAACACATAATGTTTAGATCAATGAAATGCCAGAAAACACAAAGGAGACATGAACGGAAGTTCATGAGAGGAACAGACTCTGTCTAAACTAATTTGACCAAAAATGACACTTTGATGAACTCTTGAGACTTTTTAGAATATTATTTCACCAACCGTACATGAGTTTAAAGATTAGATGCATTTTTAAAAGAGGACAATGTTTTTGCCTGGTTATGCTCATGGGGGAAATGTGCTCCAAATGTCAGGGCTTTCATATTTTTGGCCCGGTCAGCATTGCTCTTTGAAGTGATGCTTCAATATGAGTCTCATTGTACAAAGACAGTTTGACTGAGAACCTGTGAACTACCCAGACCAGGTAGTGTCACACATACAGTGCATGGCCCAAGTGATAGAAAGATCCATAATAATATAACGTGACATCAGCAAACTGCTCGCTCTTCAGACCGAAATGATGTTTATCTGTGTTGAGGTGGTGACGAGATTCAACCACAGTCGCTGACTAAAACAGCAGTTTGCAGACGTTTCCTCATGCAGGATGCATAATTCCTCTTTACTGAAGCTACCTTGAGTTGTGCAGCTTTATATGGAACTCGATCTGTCACCTGAGGGCATGTTGTACCCGTATCACAGGGAATAACGATGTGCTGATGACTTCATCTTGAAACTGCTGGAGAATTGATGCTTTGCTGTTTGTCATGCAGCGGGGCCTCAACTTGTTTGCGATCATTTGCTCAGACTGCACATCAGATTTGTGAGTCAATTTTTGAAAAAAATCTAATCTTCACGTGAGTAATCAAACAGGTGTCTGGTGTTTAATCTGGCAACTGAACCTGCATTTAACAAGTTTTTCCACTCTGGTCCCCCCGCATTGAAATTTCATTCTCTTTGTTTAGTAATGTAATGCTATCATTGCGCTGTGTGCTCACTGAGAACTGACGACCAGGCGACCATGGCTGAAAGGTCTTTCCGATTGCAGGTCACGATTTTGGCGGGGGGGGGAGAAAACTCATGGGGCACAGCTCTGGAATTACCTCCACAATTGCAAAGTGAAAGCCGTTCATAGAGGGGGGCAACAAAGAGCTCTCTGTCTGGGCAGCGCCTTTTGGCCAAGGAGAAATACTATCTGCTGCCACGGCCCCCCCATCCTGCCTCTCAGGCTGATTACGGCAGCGGGGCAGGGTGGGCAGAGTGCCGCGCCAGTGCCACGTCCCACAGCTCCATTGACAATTGTTGCGGTTGGCTTCCTCCATTTACATGAAGAGGAGGGGAAGGAACAAAAGTAGCTGTTAAAGTCTTTGGTGTCCAAGCGTGAACCATGAACCTATGATTGCCCAATGCATCTCAGCAAGTGTTCATGACATTCTGCAGCATTTCCCAGAGTAAGAAAAGAAAAAAACTTCCTTGGTGATCATAAGGTGATGGAAATTTGTCTTGGACAGTATAAAGTGTGGACAGTATGGCCACTTTATTAGGTACACCTGTACAATCTAATGCAGCCCAAAGCAACTGTGCTGCCATCCTCCTCCAGTTTTTGTTTGTATGTTTGGACAAACTAGAATTGCTGGGATAGCCACAAACAAAAACAACACCACCTTAAACTCCAGTAAGAAAAAAGAAAAGGACATCACCGTCTGACCCACGTTGCTTGACCAATAGGTGATCCCATCTTTTGGGACATCTTAGAAAAAAAAAAAAAACCCAGTAAATGGCCAGATTAAATGCTCTGTGCTGGTGAGAAGTGCAATATATGTCACTGGCTCCATTTAATCCAATTAGTAATCCTCAACCTCGCTTTCAAAGGCATTACGTGAAGAGAAGAGGAGGTGCTCCTAATCGCCGTGGAATCTGTGAAGATTCAGCAAAACACCCCCCCCCCCCCCCACCAACCTTTTCTCCACAAGGTTTTCCTTATTCCAAATGTGCAGATGGCAGCAGCTGTCTGTTGAGGAGCTTGAGAAATTGCAGCAACTGGAAAGGCATTTTAATTTCTGCTATGTAAGGTGACGTCTGACATGTTCTGAGCCTCTCAAAGCCGTCGATCTACAGGATGAAAGATTTCTTTGAGGACACTCAAGAACCCAAATCAAATGTAGACATATTATTATAGTCACTTTGGTTTATAGACTTTTTGGCTTTCCAAACATTTATTGGACCTAATGGATCAAAATCTGACAATACAAAGAGTCATTACGTGTGTTGTTGGCTGGTGTGTTGCCGTTACGTGATGCTGCATTACCAATCATGGCCACTGCGCCAAAATCGCCTCTCTGCCCAGAACTATTCATGAGGCTTTGGCAGGTTAGCGTACAGTACATTGAACCTCTTGTGGAGCCTTTGCAGCCTGCGAATGGTGAATGAGTGAGTCTAAATGACAAAACATGCTGTATTTTCTAAAATATACAGATGCTGATACTACTCTCTCAGTTACAGATCTCATTAGATATAGTCATAAAAATAAGTCATTAAAAAAAAACAAAAAAAAAAACATTCAGGACATGTTAACACTAACATCCGCTAATTCCACAGCATGAAATATTCTCAAACTGAAAGCCTTCATTCAGTTACTCCTCCGCCTTACTGAATGGGAAAGTTCTGCTAGGCCACTCCTCCTCCTACTTGGGGGAAAAAAAGAAAAAGAAGAGGAGAAAACGCTGAGAGTGGGGTTACACCGGTGCAGAGAGCAGTTGAAGGAGAGGAGGAGCAGACCACTGAGAGAAGAGGAGTAAGCGAGCGAACTTCACCACAACAACACAAGTCCCCCGCCCGCCCTCACTGCACCTCACCCCTCGGTCCTGAATCGCGTCCAAATCTTATACATTCACAGGCCGGGGCTGGCCAACTTTCACAGCTGTCACACATTTTCAACAGATTCCACCAGCCCTAGATGAGGCTGGGGAGAAGACATTCCTGCGCCATTACACATTGGCTAAAAGGAATTACCGTTAACATCTGATATTGTGGAAGTGGGAAATTTGCCACCCCGACCTTGCCCAAAGCACTCCGGAACTCAGGGTCATGGATTTATTATCTCAGATGGCCCTCAGAGGTCACCAGGGGCCGTTTTTTTCCCCCCTCACTGTTCCGGCAAAAACCCCTGCAGCCCCAAGTGTGCTATTCATTAAGTACACTGTGCAGCTTTGTGTGGGGGGGTGGGATGGGATGGGATTGTGGGGGGGGGGGTTGTCTCGCAGGGGTGGGAGACACATGTTACTGTTGCTCTACGGGTATTTGTCATAGGAACGGCATGTCTTGTCAGACTGAGAGGCCATTCCCAGCTGTTGGGCTGCAGCACCGTGATGCGGCCTGAGCCAATCAGCCCCCCCCCCCCGACCCCCCGGAGCAACCATGGCCACATAAACAGGATGCCTTCATGTACAATTGCACAAGTGTGGGAGACAAATCCCAGTTCAACACTTCTGCTATCTTTTTATTTTCTTAAATGAGAGTTTGGTTTCACATCCATCTGAAATATCTCCTCATAGTTCTTGTTTTGATTTCTAACTATTTGCGCAGCGTGTGCTGATGTGCAGCAAAGAGCTCTCGATTTTAAAGATATTTCCAGACTTTAAAGTTGTTCAATTGTCACTAAGATGTGACAAACAATACTCTACAGTCAACAGTGTCGCTAAAAGCTCCGTGTAGATGTACTTGGAGGTAAATGCTAATATTAGCATGCTAACAATCAATCAAACTGTATTCGTGTTGGACCTTTTAATAAAATTATTAAAATGAAACAATAAAACCAATAAAATTGATTGAAAAAAATGTAAAATTTAAAAACAAAAATCAAAAATTACAAAATATATCATGCTAACATGCTAATGCTCAGCAGGTGCAATGTTTGCCATGGTCAGTTTAGCGTGTTAGTATGTTAACATTTGTTAAGTAGTACAGGACTGAAAGTACAGCTGAGTTTGATGGGGATTTCATCAGTTTACCATGTATTTGTTCATAAACTACATTATCGGACGAATTAAACTTTGACCTGTTAATGGTGCTACATAAAAGTTTACGTCCAGACTCCTTCAGCAACAAGTTTGGTTAAAGTTATGGAAAGATTGATTGCTGCTGACTTGCTGTTTGCTGTTTTTTGCTGTTTTTTAAAGTGTTTTTTTTTCTGATGAGTTGTATATGAACGGAATTTCTAGAGGACAGGGCTCAAAAGTCAGTAAGCTTGATCCTCTGTGACTCATTGACTCAGTTTGAGTCTTGACCAAAGTGGTGGACTAAATGTCCAACGCTGCTGTCTCTAGTCGTGCAGCATGGACAAAAAGAGTCGTGCAGTGGACACCAGGCCCCTGGTCCTCATGCAGCGTTCACTTGACTTTCCTCTGCTTGTCTGACACAGTTTGGCATGAAGGGACGGACGGACTGTGTCTCATTACGTGCTAAGCGGAGGGGAAACACTATAACAAAACTCACTCGAGCAATTTCACAGAGGTTCGGGGAGGGGGAGCTCACATGCTAAATCTATTGTTGCTTCTCAAGTGATGAAGACAAGAAAATAAATCTGGTACCATTTCCAAATATCTCAAGGACATTTTATTTTCCTCAGCAAAACAATGTCAATGAAGATATTTATCTTTCACAATGTATTTCTGTAATTTTATACAGCTATTTGACTAGTCCTAACTACATTCAGTGATCTCTTACAGTCTGTCATAAGTGAGTTTTAAAATTTGGAGCCTGTTTCAAAGCACCTGCAATGTTGGCACATTCAAAAACCATTCCCTCTTAAAACATCTTTTTCTGAATGCTCATAACAGCTAAATATTTATAGAAAGTCATAGTGCCAAAGTAACCCACCACATTTTCTAAATAAGCCTTATTTGAAAATAAGGTCCAGATGTTTCACGTTTTTGGTGCACGATGCAGACGGCTGTGAGGAGTCAGTGTGTGTTTTCACCGTTTCCATGACTGGTAGTACGATGATGGTCGTCTTAGTAATTTCAAGGCAACCCCAGCGCTCCACTTCCAGGAAGTAAAGCAAAACTATGCCGGAGCCTGCGTCATCCAGTGAGTCAACTAAACAGTCTGGAGGGATATCTGTGACAGAGTCCAGACTCAGTCATTCCTCCTTCCTCTCACTTTCATGACTGTTCAGTTTCCTCACTGGCAGTACACTAGGTCCAAAAGCATTTACACTACTACGTATTAAAGCTCTTTTTCAGCATGAACAGAACATCCTCTTGTTACTGGATTTGTCACATGAACAGAACGTTATCCTTTGCAGTACGTTCCAGAATGGTATTATATTGTAGGATAAGTCCGAGGATCTGGGGCCGCATTTATGAAACAGACTTAGGATCAGTTTTGATTAAGCAGAAAACCACGTATAAGTGATCATGTTTAAAACCTGACTTTGACATGCAAACGGTCTGATCTCTAAGCAAAGTCTAGAGCTGCAAGTGATTTTCCTGCTGGTTATAAAGGGGTATTGCAGTTTGGGACACACATGCATCCATGCTTGTGGTGAACTTTGCATGAGCTGTATGAACAATATGTGCTTTTTCCAGTGATTGCCACGATGCATTGGTCCATTTGGTAGAGCTCTGGCATGCCAGCCCCCCCTCCTGTTGCCTTAATGCTACGTTTATGTAGGCTATATTTTTTCCCCTTATAGTTTATGGTTAGACCATTTCTTTTTAATATCATCCAAAGTTCTGTCTTTCTGTCTCACCTCGTTCACTGCAGCGACGACACACTCTCAAGCCGCGTATTTGGCCTTGTTTGTTGGCCACTATTTAGTCCACCGAATAATTTGTGCTGCCTGGCTTTAATCTCCTGCACCATCGCCGTGATCTCGTCCTCCAGAAAAGTTTGCTCTTGTCTTTCTTCTTGTCTTGTCCTTGGCTATTCCTGAATAAACGCTCATTTGTGCTGGCAGCATATACGGAGAAATAACAAGGCAGATGCCGTCAATTTAAGCTGATTTGAGATTTATAGATCACAGGTGCGTAAGTTTCAAATGAGATTCTTAGAACGTGCTGAAGCAAGGTTTTTTATGCTCATCATCTTTTATGAATCGAACGTAAGCACAGTCGGAAACTTCAAGTATAAGTCTGAGAACATTTTTAGAAATGAGGCCCCTGGGGTTGTACAGCGGAATATGATAAGAACTTGTTCATCATCATCATAATCCAGGTCAGTCTCTCTGAGATCAAAACCCTCTTTTAACTCACTGTCAAACCTCTACATTGATCGGATGATTGCTGGGAAAGTTTGTACAGAGGGTGAAGCCAAAGGATTTTGTGATTCCCTGACTTTCCATCTGACACCATCATGAAGTTCACATTTGTGATTTGGAGTGAAATGTCCAGACAACTCTCACACTTTTGAAACAGACTTATTATAGTCAGAGCCTGTCTGGTACAGTAATGGTTAAACCAAGTGAATGTTGGTTACATACTGTAACCCAAGATTCTATGAGCATAGGCTCTTGAATCACTCTGATTTCTGTGTTTTCCATCACTGACCACAGATTCTACTCATGTTTGTGTCACAGTGTTGATGGCATTTGACATTTAGAGTGTTTGTGCAGCCGCCATAGCATGAACAGAAACTATTCAAAGCAGACAGTATTGCAAGTTTTAATATTCGGCCTAAAGTTTGATTTATTCAGCTGACCTACACCTTGAGTCTTCACAAGCCACCCCAAGTCCCTTTGCTGCACAGGTCATGTCACGTGGATGCGCCTCGAATCATGAACAGAGGTTAAGGGACGGAGAACGCTCTTTTTCTTGTCTGTGATTTTACTTTCCAGCTTAGTGCTGCTCTCTCGCACACCAGGTGTGAAAATATTGTTTGAGAATTGTGGTTCTTTCCCAAAAGGTCCTGTCTGAATAACACCACAGCGGAACATTTACATAAAGAAGGCCTTTATTTGAGAGCGCGAAAGTCACTATTTTTAGGTAAATCATCCCAGAAATGTCTGAAAAGGTTTTAGTTGGAAAAACTGCATTAGGAATCAGATATAGAGGAGAATAGAGATTTATAACAGACAAATGTTTTTTTCATTTGGTCGGGGAAAGTCCCATTTGCATTACAATTCTTACCGTAATTCACATCTAAACTTTAAAACTTTTACATGAGATAAAGAAGTTCCTGTCCACCTGTGTATTCCTCCACATAGACTAAACAGAGACATTCCTCAGTGGAAAGGGTTAATGTAAATATGCCAAATACAAGCTTTGAAGGCAGCCTCGTTGATATCGATATCCCATCGCTGCAGTACCTGATATTAAAAGGATCCCTGCCAGATGACTGAAAAGAAAAAAAAAAGCTTGTCAAGTAGCTCTCACTCTGCTGTGCCTTCAGGGCTGAGTTCTTAGCTTTCCTTTTGTCTGAACGACGATCCGGACAAGTCTGTCATTTGACCGTCTCCCTCTGCTGTGTACACTTCAGATCTAGTCCTGACAGACTATGAATCATCTGTTAGGAAACTAGGTTAGAGCACAATAGGCTCTTCATAAAGCGAGGCAAGGCCGGGTTGTAAAGCAGGAGAGAATGTATGCGCGGCGGCCATCTTGGAGCTGAAGTCTGAGGAAACACTGGATAAGGCCTCAGTTTGTTTTGCTCTTTGCTCTGTCATTTTTAAATCCCTTTTAAAGCAAGATTCATTTCAGGGTGAAGCAATAAAATCCCTGCAAAGTAAGCTGGGCAAGCAGTTTAATGACAGCTTCAATATTAAATCCGACCACAGTTTTTCTGTATTAACATACACGATAGAAAAAAAAAAAAGCATGCTTTCCACAGCAGTTAGCCTTTTCTCGCCATGCATTATTAAAAATACCATCAATATTGACAGTGTAGGCTTATAGTCGAGAGAGACTGGGAATTTTGCCTAAATATTTTAACAACCTCTCTTCAGTTTATACCTCTTTCCCCCACGAGTCCGCACCTACGTGTTTCAGGCCCTCTATAATATGGAGTTGCTGGCTGTGCTCTGTGTCCGGTCTACCTTACAGCAAGGAAATTAAATGTTAAATATTTACCATTCCCCTGGTATGTGACCCCACAGATTCCAGCTGTGATGGGTAGCAGCCACATTCCTCCCACAGGAAGTTTATCCTTACTCGCTTTCTTTTTTTTTTTTCACCTCCTCCCTGTCCTGACAGTGCTTTTGAACATGGCCAGTGGCTTAGGCATCAGCCTAAATCTCTGTCTTGAAATACACTAACATGTCACATGTGTCACTGCAGCCGGACGTGAGGCTTTCCAGGACGAACAGGGTGTTTTCAACGGCTGTCATACACAAAGTGAAATCTTTCCAGCTCTGTTCCACCACAGATCAGACCCATCTGATTACTTTATTTTCTTTGAATTAAAAATAATGACATTTTCATCCTTTGCTTCAAGCAGTTCATGAAAGATTTCTGTGCTAAAATCCCAGTGACAGGTAAGACTCTCCTGGAAGTAAAGTGATGCACTTCATGATTTTGGCAACAGCTACAGGAATAAACAAAAGAGTAATTGAGTAGTTATGATGGAATTATACAAATGCTGCAATTTGCTGCAGTGCTTTTATTATACTATTTGAAAGCATCTTGAACAGATTTACTGAAATATTTGCAGGGCACAAGTTTAAGAAAATAAATAAATTCTGTAAAAAATGCCCCAGATATGTTTTAAGATGTATATAAAACATTATTCTTTGACTAATAATGCATTCCTGATATAATTTCCCCCCCCAAAAAAGCTGTATTATCGTGCTGGAATCATTAAAATGACATCTTCTCCTCCCCCCTAATTAAAAACGAATCTAAAAATATGATTATGTCTCATTTAAAAAGTTTAACTACTTCGCAGGAGATTTGTGCACTGGAAGCTGCAGCTTTCCACATCACACTTCTGTACGTTGAATATCGGCTTCCAAACTATTTGTGATGTTACAAATCTTCAGCCCGCCTCCTTTAAAACTGGATTTTAAATGAGCAGACGGACACTTTCCGCTTTCAGCAGATTAAAACAGCCTCCAAGTTCATAAGCCTCCGACTTATTTTTGAGTGGCGGGGGACTTTAAGGGGTCACTACATGGAAGCGCCTCCTGTATAGAAAAACTAAAGAGAGAAACACAAAGAAATGATAAACAGGCTTCACTATTGCTTTAGTCAATTTTGAAAACTGAGAACAGGTGTGTTGTCGGCTTCTCACTCATTACTTTTACAGTGCAAGTAGCTGGCAAGGCGTCTGAAAAGTAGCTAACTCGTGCATTTGGATGTTACAACAATGATAACAGAGCATAAAGAGCACCAGTGACAGATCAAGCCTCACTCAACAGAAACACACATCCTGGATAAACAACATGAGGAACATTTGAACATCTCTTAGTTTACATACATTAATTTTTGGGTCTGTTCTTGCTCAGACCAGCACCGATGAAAACTTTGAAGTGTGTCGTCTGCATCTACACCACCAGTTGCTCTGCTTTTGTTTTAGACTGTGTTACATTAGTGCAGAAGGACATGTGAACAAGCTTATGGTTGCAGTGCTGCAATACAATGCTGACACACCGCCTGCAGGCAGTAAACTGCACAAAATGCGGTATATAAAGGAGAAAAGTGCTTTACTTTGACGTTTTGCGCTTTCATATCTTTTCATGTGTGTCTGCTGTTTCATGTTGCGTGGAAATAGCTATGGTGCTTGATATTTCCAGGCTCGGGTCCACATGGACAACAGCTGTTACATTTAAGGCATCTCTTTTTTTCACTTATAATCAAATGATCCATTAAAATTGCATTTTGGGACTAATCCTTCAATAGGAAAACCGCACTTTTGTCACAGCAAAGAATACGACCAAATTTCGAACATAGCTCGAGTGAAAAGAAATGGGAGTCGTCTGATTTCACAATATCCCCAGCACAAAGCATCTCTTTACCCCTAAGACCCCAGGCACCCCACCCCCTCAGATGTAGCCTTTTGTTGTGTGCATGTGACTGTAGAAATGGCTCGGTAGGAAATGCCAGACACCCACAAAAAAAGCAAGAGAAAAATAGTTGTGGGAGCCACCCTCTGCATCAATTCAGCTGCAACAAGAAGCATTTTACAGCTGGTTTATTGTTATTCCTCTGCTGTTTAAGCTGTCTTTCATGTCAAAAGTCTTTTCCTGCTTACAAATCACCGGGAAGCAATCCCTTTGGCCGCACTGCTGTGCCCTAAGCCCCTTCCTAGGGTTCAGTCCTTTGATCACCTGTATCGTTGGCCATCAAGTTAAAAAATAGAGAAACGGGCTGCTGGGATAAGCTTGTGTTCTTGTCTGGAACAGAGGAACCCCCCCCTCTCCTTTTCAGCAATTCCTTTTTTCTTGTCTCTGCTTTCTCGATGGGCCTGGGAACAAAATCTCAGCAAAGCGGGGGGGCAGTTGCGGTTGTTGAATTGTTTGGGAAATGATTATGCTTTGGCTGCATTAACGAGGAGTCCTCACGGTAAACAAATTGATTAACTAATTAGCTTAGAAATGCAGCGCTGTGTCCCTGAGAGAGACACATAAGCAGTTCTAACCTTTGACCCAAGGCTTTAGATTCAATGTTAAATGTGCTGCAGTATCCTGTGAACGAGCACCACTGTCACATCACGGCCCTCAGCCAGAGGCCCAGACCAGTTGTCACCGCTTCTGAGTTTTAAGACGTGCTTAATTGGCTTCCCTGAGTGCCCGGGGAGGGGAAAGGGAGAGAGCTAGCTTGTTACGAGCCCTTCTGTTCCAGAGGAGGGAGGGGGGGATAGGGGTCCCTTATCAGCCATCGTTGGACACCTCCGGTGGCTATTAATCAGAGCCAGAGCCTGACTGGAGCCAGAAGAGGATCCGTAGAGGGGCGGGAGGAGAGGGAGGCTCAGCCTGGAGCCTTCCCTGGGCCTCACTGACACCCTCTCATAGGGAACCTCAGCAGACAGACACAAACACTCCTTCCTCCCCTCCCTCCTCAAGTCCGAGGGTATACACAAGTACAACCCCCCACGAGCCCTCCTCCACTCCTCTATCCTCCTCACTCAAATTGATTTAGGTCCCGTTTAGCCCCCTCTGGCCAGGGCCCATCCATTTTAGCTGGTGTGACAGGTTTATGTTGCCCCCTTACTGTGTTATTATATTGGTGCTGTGCTGCCAGTTACTATTGTGCTAATGAAAATTTAGCACCAGACATAATATTCTTTTTCACAGGATGTGCACTCAGCATGCAAAATATCTTGAGCGCATTTATAGGATTGAAAGCGCTCATTATTTTTAACGTTTGCAACGGGCCGGGCTGAAAAACGGTTTTATGGACAGGAAAACAACTATTAGGTGTTGTCAGTGTTGGGGTGTTTGGTAAATGAATTTAATCTTCTGTACATGCTAGCTTGGGCATGGCCTTTGACTTTTCTCCTTGTGCTAGAACTTAAAGAGGTAAATCCTGACTAAAGCCCCTCAGAGCCTGCAGCCATGCTAGCAGCTCTGAGAGGCTGTAAGCTAAAGGCTAATGTCTGCATGCTAACATTCTTACAGTGACAATGCTAACATGCTGATGCTTAGCAGGTATATTGTATACCATGTTCACCATCCATCATAGCTTAGCATGCTGGCATCCTAGCATTTGCTAATTAGGGATTAACAAAGCGCAGCAGTCACATAGGAAGGTCACTAGTTTTGCAATTGTTTAATTATATAACATTTTTCTGTGGCATGGTGGCACAGGTGGTAACACTGTTGCCTCACAGCTAGAAGGTCCTGGTTCGAATCCCGCTGTGGGCGCTGGTGGTGTGTCCTCCACCACCACCTCAAGGAAAAATGGGAGCCTTTCTGTGTGGAGATTGCACGTTCTCCCTGTGCTCACCTGGGGTATCCTCCATAAAAATACCCCCACTAAAACATGCAAGAAGATCACCACCTGACCAATGGTGACAACAAGGAACTGGTCCCCGGGCGCCGGTCAGCTGGCAGCCCACCGTTCCTGGTCCACTGCGGAGGAAGGACGGTCCAAGGATGGGTTAAAGGCGGAGAATAAATTTCACATATGCATGGCGTGTGCAGTTTCCCCTCCT